>ML787921.1:0-17375 GCA_009831015.1 Picea engelmannii | reverse complement strand
TGTGATAAACATGGGATCAAAAGAGAGTACACAATTCCAAGGACTCCACAACAAAATGGAGTTGTTGAGAGGCAGAATAGATCAGTACAACAAATGGCAAGATCAATGATGAATGAAAGGAACATACCTCAGACATATTGGATAGAAGCAATTCATACAACCATTCATATCCTTAACAAAGATCATCTTAGACCACACAGTGACAAGACTCCTTATGAACTATGGTTTGGAAGACCTGCTTCAATCAAACATTTTAAAGTCTTTGGGAGTAAATGTTACATTAAGAATAATGATGAAAATATTGTCAAATATGATGACAGGGCTGATGAAGGTATCTTCTTGGGTTATGCTACAAACAGTAAAGGATACAGATGTTACAATAAGAGACGGCATAAGCTGTTTGATTCTATAGACATAAAAGTTGATGAAGAAATTTCGATCAGAAATGTAGGCAGTGCTGATCCAAGCACATAAGATATAGTTGAAGATGAAGATGAACAGGTCCATTGATCAGAAAGGGAAGAATCTGAATCAGATGAAGACACAAATACTTAGGCTGACACAAATCAGTAGAAAGAAGCATAATCACCTCTCAGAATTGTTAGAAAGAATCATCCTGAAAATCAGATAATTGGAGATATACATAAAGGAGTTCAGACAAGAAGGAAATTGATTAAAGACTCAGAACAATCTCATGTTGCTTTTTTATCTATGATTGAACCTAAATTTTTTTATGAAGCCATCCAGCATGATGATTGGATTAGAGCAATGAATGAAGAGCTTGATCAGATTGAGAAGAACAATACTTGGGAACTTGTCCCTAGACCTGAAGATAAGAATGTAATAGGGTCCAAATGGGTGTTCAAAAATAAAATGAACAAAAAAGGACAAGTTCTTAGAAATAAAGCCAGATTGGTCTATAAAGGGTATGCACAAGTTGAAGGTCAAGACTTTGATGAAACTTTTGCACCAGTGGCAAGATTGGAATCCATCAGAATGTTTCTTACTTATTCATGTCATAAGAACTTTAAAGTTTATCAGATGAATGTTAAGTCAACATTTCTTAATGGAGATCTAGAGGAAGAAGTATATATGGAGCAACCTGAAGGATTCTCATTGACAGATAATCCTAATTATGTTTGCAAGCTGAAGAAGGCCTTATATGGACTGAAACAAGAACCACAAGCTTGGTATTATAGACTGGACAAATTTTTATAAGACAAAGGGTTCAAGAAAGGTACTATTGACAACAATCTCTACATTAAGTCTGAAGGTGATAATTTACTAGTTGTTTTGGTTTATGTAGATGATATTATTTTTGGCTGTACTAATGAATCATCTGTCCAGTGGTTTGCTAACTCTATGCAAATAGAATTTGAGATGTCCATGATAGGAGAACTGTCATATTTTCTTGGTTTACAAGTAAATTAGAGTTCTGCAGGAATATTTATCTCTCAAGAAAAATATTTGAAAGAGATGTTGAAGAAATTTTAGATGGAGGATTCCTATCCTGTTAGCACACCTATGGTGGTTGGTTGCAAGCTCAGTAAATATGATATTTCATCGGATGTTGATCAAAGGACATATCGCTCTATGATAGGCAATCTTTTGTACATCACAGCATCCCGTCCTGATATAATGCAAGTTGTTGGAATGGTAGGTCGTTATCAGTCTACTCCTAAACAAAGTCATTTGGTAGCTGTCACAAGGATATTCAAATACTTGAAGGGAACAATGAGTTATGGTCTATGGTATCCCAGAAATCAGAATTTTTAGTTAATTTCTTATTTAGATGCAGATTGGGCAAATTGTGTGGATGAGAGAAAGAGCACCAATGGAGGTGCATTCTTGTTGGGTGACTAGTTGGTAGCATGGCTTAGTAAGAAGCAGGGATCTATTTCCTTATCGACTACAAAAGCAGAGTACATTGCTGCTGCTACTTGTTGCACTCAGATTTTGTGGATGATCCAAAATCTTGCATATTTTAAGGTAAACTATACTGATTCGATTACAATTCACTGTGATAACACCAATGCCATTAGTGTCTCCAAGAATCATGTTATTCATTCCAAGACTAAGCATATCCCAATAAAATACCATTTTCTCAGAGAACAAGTTACAAACAGAATTGTTCAACTGAATTATATTACTTCCACAAAACAGATCACTGATATCTTTACTAAACCGTTAGCAGTGACGCCTTTTGGATATCTTCGTCAAAAGTTGGGGGTTTATAACTTCTTTCGTCTAATCTGTTCACCTGGTCAGGGGGAGTACTTATTGAATATCTGTTGTATTTCTAAGCTACTCATAGGTTATAGGGGGAGTATGTACTGCAACAACTCAGGGGGAGCGTGTTTCTTCTTTAACATTGATGTCAAAGGGGGAGAAAGTGTGGTAATTTCAAGGATGCTACAATGGTATAGTTGGATGTTATTCAAGGTTTCCATCAATCCAAAGGGGGAGATTGTTGGCATATTTATTACGGGTAGACAAAAGGCAGAGTATTTCTTTGTCATTGATGGCAAGCTCAACCCGACGATGATGAACAAGAGAAAGTGGCAAGACCAATAGCGCAACGATGATTGCATGGCAAGATCAGAAGCATAAACTCCATTTCAGAGTTTTGGATACCGGGAGTTGGAGGAGTCAAGAGTTGAGACTCTTCATCACAGGAGTCTCGAAGTTGCGAAATGCAAAACGCTGAAATCCAAAAACAGGCACATCAAACCACGACTTAATCTCCATTTCGGAGTTTCAGATACCGGGAGTTGGAGGAGTCAAGACTCGAGACTCTTCATCACAGGAGTCCCGAAGTTGCGAAATGTGAAACGCCGAAATCCCAAAATAGACACAGCAAACCACGACTTAATCTCCATTTCGGAGTTTCGGATACCGAGAGTTGGAGGTGTCAAGAACACTCATGACAAGAATGTCAAAATCGCAAAATGCGAAACCACAACTTAATCTGAGCCGTTGATCAAAGAAAGATCTGGACTGTCGAATCATCAAGATTGTGGACCATTGATCTGACTCCATTTCGGAGTTTCGGATACCGAGAGTTGGAGGAGTCAAGGAAGCAACTCACAACAGGAATTTGTGACATGTGAAATCACAAAATGCCGAAATATGAAATTGCGAAAGGCGCTAACAACTAAACTCCATTTCAGAGATCGCAACTTGGAGAGTCGAGATGCCTCGAAATAGGAATTCACGACATGTGAAATCGCAAAATGCCGAAATGAAAAATTGCGAAAGGTGCTAACTACTAAACTCCATTTTGGAGATCATGACTTGGAGAGTCGAGATGTCTCGCAACAGGAATTCGCGACATGCGAAATCGCGAAATGCTGAAATGATCGAAGCTAGTCCAACTAATCTCCTTTTTTGGAGTTTTGGGGATCGCGACATGGAGCGTCAAGATATCTCATCACAAGAATTGATGAGATGACGAAATGCGAAAGTCATTTTGATTAGGCCCGTGGTCACAACTAGTGAGAATATGGAGTAAGCGCGAGACCCATCATTTATAATCCAACGGTGCAGGTTAATCAGGAATATGATCGAAGGGTTATTGTTTCTCTTCACGATTAATTGTTCAGTTACGATTCAGTTATCAGAACTGAATCATGGTTCTTGGATGGTTGGCTTTTCAATTGCTGAACCGTTTTTCTAGGGATTTGAGGGGTAATTGAAGGGGTGGTAGTGCATAAAAGAAACACACAGTGATTGTGTGTGGTTGGTCTTTCTGAATGAAAAATGAGTTGAAATGTAAGAAAGGGAAAATTACAGTATGCGCAGTGTGAGACCGATAGTATGCGTAGTGTAAGATAAAACTTAGAGATGAGTAACAGATGAGGAATAGATAGAAGCAAGAGAAAAATTGCAGAACAACTTGAAGCAGAGAAGAATTGCAGAACAGACAGAGGAAGAGAAGATTTGCAGAACAGTTAGAAGCAGACCATATTTACAGAACATAGAAGAAGTGGTAAGAATCGATTTATCTATGTTGTTGGTTATTCAATCATTTATTTATATTTCAGGGTGGTTGGGAGGTGCTAGGGAGGATTGTTGTCCTCAGAGGTTCAAGTGGGTGCTTGAACATAGGGAGTTGTAGCTTCCATCTGGTTGTTGCCAGAGAAACCAAGGTGGCAGGGTGGTGCAAGGGAGAACAAGTGTTCTCTGTTATACATGTTGGAGCCTGTGTAACTGGAAGTAGGTGCTTCCATCCAGTCGGTGCTGGAACACTCGGGGAGTTGGTGCTTCCTTCTAGTCGGTGCTAGAGAAACCAGAGAGTTGGTGCTCTCAACAAGTTGGAGCTTGTAAAATAGAGGTAGTAGCCTCACTTTGAGTTGGTGCTCAAACATAGATGATGTACAGAACTTAAAAGACTGCCTATCATTTCGAAGAAGAAGAGGTTTTCTCTCTTTATGGGTTTCCTCGTGAAAATCTATCTTTGTGTATATCTTATGTGTGACTGATGCTCATTATTTATGTTGTCCATATGTTGTATAATATTGATGATCACTTGAAGAAAGATTAAGAATGTTTTAATAGACTTAAAATTGTTTAAGCACAATAACAACTGATTCACCCCCCCCTCTCAGTTGTCTTAGTAATTTCAACAGGGTTCACATGAATCACTAAGGGTTGACATCAATATACAATATCACTCTCCAATAGTTGACATCAATGAAAACAAACAATCCGTCAACCTAAGCCAACTGTCTGACAATATCCCCCTTTAGCATTGATGGCAACACTTAGTCAGTATAACATTGATGCTTATACTCTTTATCAATGTTTCTATATATCCCCCTTTTAAATCAATGGAAAAGGGTATCTCCCTTTAGGAATGCTCCCCCTGACTGAACTCTTCTTGGGGATGCTCCCCCTGTCTACGTGCCTTTGATTTTTCTTTGTGTTTATAATATTCTGATTACTCTCTTTCCCTTCATATGAGTAATATCTCCCCCTTTGACAAAGGGTATCACTTTGAAGTCATATCGCTCATTCTTCCCTTGTGACAATTGCTCCCCTTGGAAACATGCCTCTATGTTCTCTCTCCAAGAATTTACCTTTTCATCTGATAAATCTCTCCCCCTTTGTCCTATTTATGGTGCTTCCTCATGTACATGTAAGACATATAAGATAAGCATTCAAAAGTATTCATTTCAGAGTAGAAATTACTCCTAGTCTCTGGCGAAGATACTCAAGGGATTCCCATGGAAGCGATTTTGTAAACATGTATGCCACTTGTTCTTTTGTTCCCACATATTCAACTCCGATGTTCTTCTCTACAACCCGTTCCCATAGAAAGTGATACTTGATTGGAATGTGCTTCGTCTTGGAGTGCATCACCAGGTTTTTTTAGATACTGATGGCACTTGTATTATCACAATAGATTGGAATGGGCTCATCATACTCAACCTATATATCTGTCAAAGTTTGTTTCATCCAAAGAACCTGTGCACAACATGTTGTTGCTGCAATATACTCTGTGTCGACTGTAGATAGAGATACTGATGATTGTTTCTTGCTTAGCCATGATACTAAACACTCACCCAAGTAGAACACTTCTCCACTGGTGCTTCATCGGTCATCAATGCAACCCGCCCGATCTGCATCTGTGTAGGCAATGAGTGATAGATCCTTTCCTTTTGAATACCATAATCCAAACTCTTTTGTTCCTTTGAGATATCTGAAAATCCTCTTCACTGCTAATACATGTGATTCATTTGGTTCTTCTTGAAATCGTGCCACCTTTCCAACTGCCTGCATTACATCTGGTCTGGATGCTGTCACATATAGTAAGCTACCAATAATTGACCTGTATTTCCTCTGGTCTGTAGACTTTGAATCATAATATTTTCTCAACTTGCAACTGGTTTGCACAGTAGTGGTAACTGGTTTGCAATCTTCCATTCCAAACCTTTTTAGCATTTATCTGATATACTTAGTTTGAGAAATAAAAATTCCCTAGTTTTTTTAATATATATGAAGACCCAAAAATTTATTCTACATATCCTTTGCAAATTTCTGGCTTAACCTGTCATTAGTACTTCGAAAACAATATCATCAACATAAATTTCAATTAATAAAACATTAACTTGAGTTACCTTGATGTAGAGGTTGTTGTCTGTGCTTCTTTTCCATAGTTCATAGGGAGTTTTGTCATTGTTTTTTCTGAGCATTACTTTGTTTTGAATGTGAACTGATGTATGCACTACATGTGTCCAAAAAATATCTGTCAATTTGGAATCCATTAGCATTGTTCGAGCCATTTCCTGTGTAATTATCATTCATTATGATAATGCTCCTTTTTATTTGAACCACTCTCTGAACCAATCTATGAATCCATGCTCTCGTCCACTATAATATATCTGTCCAAACCTTCTAAGTGTTCTTACGAATCCATCTCTGTCCATACTATCCAAGACTCTACTTGCGCAAATGTCCATAATGCTGACCCATGTATCACTATACTATCATGAAGTCTTGATTAATCTATCAAACTGTACTTCTGCTAACTGATTGCTCTGAATCTGTCTTCTCAAACTCTGCAAGCTTCTCGAAGGACGGTTCTTTGGTATGTCATAGCTATCGCATAGAATCCCCCTATCTAATATTCATATTACTTGGGAGTCTCTAAGTCGGATGGATCAGAACAATTCCTTCTCTGATGTGTATTCATCATCATCTTCATTGGTATATTCATTATCTCTTTGAGATTTGACTTCTTTCTTTCTTTCTATGGATTCATCTTTCACTACAATGCCTGAAAGTACAATCTCTTGAACCTGTTCCTTATTTACCTATCCTTCCTTTCTTTTATCTATTTTCTAAACCTTTCTGTATATGATATCTTTCCTTTTCTTTGTAGAATTTTCTTCATCTCATTTTATTTCCAATCTTGCGATCTATGGTACCTGGTCTTTGTTCACCTGTTACTCCTATTTTCTTATCCATACTTTCTTATATTTGATATCAATATTCTCTTTCATGGAAGTATCGATCATGCTTCTACAATCACTGGCTATGTGTCCATAGTTATGAAATTTGTAACACTCAATGTTACGTGCGACCACATATGCACTTCTTTCTTGAACATTTCTTTTATAATCCATGCAATCTGCAACCTTATGTCCAAATTTAGTACAATAAAAATAATTACCATAAAATAAATTTGCATACATGGGAGTGAATGATCTTCTTTGTGGCGTAGTCCTTCTAAATTTTTTCCTTGACTGATCATGATCATGATTGAAGCTTCTTTGTGGCTTGAACATGGATGGTCTTCTTGAAGATGTATCTTCAATGATTTTCTTAGATTCTGGTTGACCATGATTCCTTCCTTTGAGTACTTATGCATAACTCTTTCTATTTTCCTCATTATTCTTTTCTAGCAACCTAGAGTGCTTCTCTTCATTCTCTATAACTGATGTGGATGTTTCTATCTCGTCAGCGCTCTTGTTGAGCTTGACGATTTTACTTCTCAATGTGACAACTTCTTCTTGAAGCTTCTCAACCTCTTCTTCTTTCTTCATTATCTGAGACTTCATGACTTCTTCTTCAAGCTTCTCAACCTCTTATTCTTTATTCATTATCTGAGACTTCATGACTTCTTCTGTTCTTTTCGCTTCTTCAAGATGAATTTTTAATGTGATTATTTCTTCTTCAAGTCCTTTCTCTTCTTGACCAAACTCTACCTCAAGCTGGTTTAGATCGTTAGTTATTTCCTTAAGATGATCTATCAATATCTTCTCTCTCATTTCTGCTTCTTCCTTCTGTGTTGCTATTTTGGTTTCCAAACACTGCTTTTGATATTCAATATTTTCTTCGATCTTTCTGGCTTCTTCTAGCTGAGTTCTTAAGTTCTCGATGACCTATTGGGATTCTTCAAAAATGTGAACACTTTCCTTTTGTTTCATCAATTTTTTCTTGAGTGAATTGTTTTCTTCTCTTAGTTCATCTAAAGAACTAATCAATTCTTCTTTATAATTGTCTTCCTTTTCAATCAGTTTTTATGTCTCATTTCCTTCATGGCATTCTATTTCAAGATGTCCATGTTTTTCACAATTAAAACAAAACAACATACCTCTGGTGATTATGTACTCTTCATATTCTGAATCTACTTGACATGGTGAACATAATTCTTCTTGATTTGTATCTGCATCTTCTTTGACATTTTCTGAATCTGTGATGGGTGAAGAATATATGTCATGTAACTTATCCCAAAGTTCTTTTGCCGATGAACATTTACCAACCTTTCTCTTAGTGGATTAGGTAATCCTTCCCACATGAAATCCATTGCTATTTTGTTATTCTTCCTCAATTCCTTCTTGGCTGTAGTCTTTTCCCTTTTTGAACTATCATATCCTGTAACAATTGATAGCCAAATATAATATCCTTGTGCCTCTAAAAATACTTTCATCCTTATGCTCCACATCTCATACTTAAAACCATTCTGACCATTAAACATTGGTACTCCATTCTTAGAATAATCCATGATCTCCTTCCAGTGGTTAAAATGTTTCCTGAAGGAACCTGCTCTGATACCAATTGTTGGATTACTGAGAGGGGGGGTGAATCAGTAATAGAGAAATTTAATTCTTTTTAACCATATAATCCAAGTGTTATATCAATGTATCATTATCATCCAATAACACCAGAGTAAATAAGCAATGAAAAAATGAACAATCATACACATACATAGTACACCAGTGTTTTACGTGGAAACCCAAAGTGGGAGAAAACCACATAATGCTTTATTTTATATGTATTGAAGAATTACATTCATTGGACACACCAACTTCCTTTGTTTTCCAGCTACAACTAGAAGGAGGCTCCAATCCCCTAGTTTCTCAGGCTACAACCTGAGGGAATCTCCAACTCCCCAATTCTCTGGTGACCACCAGAAGGAGGATACGACCCTGATGCATCCCCCCTACCCTCCTGGGGTTCTGCGACCTCCCGATCTCTGGATATTTCTTCTGTTGAGTCAGATCGACTCTTCGGGCTATTGATTGAACCCAAATCAAATATGCACATGCCCCTTTTTTCCCTGTGTGCAGGTTTCGAAAGACCCACGGGCTAATTTCCACATGATCCCAAAACTCTAGTTTCAGGTGTAAGCCCCTCCTTCATATGACCTTGGGTTGTGTCCTTGTACTAATGCAAAATTATGGGCATAGGAAAGAGTGGTTTCAAACCAACCTGCTTTTTTCCCTGTAATCCTCCTTGTGCTCCCACGTATCCATTTTGTGAATACCATGGTTCCAATTGCGGCCCACTCTAGAATAATTATCCTCCACGTTCGTTTTGGCTCCACAATCCTTCTCGTCTGTCAATCTCTGCTCCTTGTGGTCCTGCCTCACGATCAATGACTGCTATCAAATATCCTTTCCTACCATTTACGCATGATCTCAGATGACCTTGATTTGTCGCTACGTAACTCCCCTCTAGATCAATGGCTGTCATTGATTCCGAATTTCTGACCTTCAGGAGTTTTGACTCTCAAACTTTCGCTTCCTCCGTACGGAAATATTCTAGAGTGGAAGATCTATTGCCACCTGTCTCCCTGAACCTACAGCTAGGATTTCCCCCATGAATCCAGCCTTCGGGGATCTCAATTATCAAATTATCACCTTTGTTGAATGGGTATCTCCCGAAGTGGAAGATCTGTTAACACGTATCCTCCCAGATCAACGATCGTGCTCCCGCTTCGGGACTTTGGCATCCTTAACTAGATCAACAGTCCTACGACTCCCCTCTCGATCAAAGATCAATATTTTCTCTGGGTCTTCAGACCTTTTCTCCTTCGCTTTCTTCTGGAGTTCTAGATCTGGTGCCATGTGTCCTCCTTCACATCGACGACTCTCATCATTTTCGAGACTTTGGCCTTTCATGTTCTCAAATCTCAACAACCACAAATATCCAAAGTGAAATATTCTAGAGTGCTAGATCTTCTGACACTTGTCCTCTCTTGATCCAACGGTTGTTCAATGGCTTTCTGACGGAGTGAATATTTTTCCTCCACGTGTCCCTTTACAGATCAACGACCCACGTTCTTCCTTTGGGATCAAATACCCTTAATCATTTTGGCCTTCGACACTTCAGAACTTTCTGAAAAACTACTATACAAAAACCCCGGAGTACGATCCTCCAAAGTTCATGATCGGGTGACACCTCTCCAACCTAGATCAATGATTATTGTCTTCTTCGGGACTTCGGCCTTCAACAATATCAAACCCTTCTCCTTCACGTTCTCCTAGAATGACTTCACCCGAATTTCACAATCTTTCGCCACGTGCTCCTCTGGATCTGATGGTTCAGATTCTCTTCGGCCCTTCGGGCTTTGATGATCTCATTTGTCAATTGAAACCTCACTATAACTTACCTGGAGCTTGTGATCTGTTGACAAGTGTCTCCTCACAGATCGATGACTCTTGGATCTTTGGCTCTTCAGGCTTCAGGAGTTTCAAACTCCTATGCACTTGTTTCTCCTAGAGTGCTTTCACCCGAAACACACTATCTCTTGATGTGTGTCTCCCCCTTGATCTGAGGACATCTATCCGCTTCGGGTCTTCGGTTTTCGGGATTTTCAACTCCTGTGCACTCATTCCTCCCAGAGTGCTTTCACCCAAAAAATCACATCTTTAACCATTTATTGCCCTGGATGATGGACAATCCCTGTTCATTTGGGGACTTCGGTACTTTGAAGAGTCCACTCTCCTACGCACACAAGGGTTAAGTTTTGTTCACTTACCTCCAGATCCAACGGTTGTTGGTCCTTTGCATTCAGATCCAAAATATTAGGTATGTTCCTCTCCTCTGCGCTTCCTTTGTTCACTGGATGTAGATATAATGGTCCATGATCCTTTCCCTCAACCAATCTAATGGTTGTTTTCTCTCCTCCTCATGAGCTTCCACCTTCTCCCGACTTGGAATATTTTGAAAGTGTTCAAATCTCTTGGCATTTGAACTTTCTCCTGCGAACCCGACTATTTGAGTCTCGCTTATGATTTTGAAAGTGTTATCTCTTCTGATATTTTGGACTTAGAATAAGTCTGTCTCATACGCACTCCTTGCATTTATGAGATTTCGTCAAACTCAGACCCAAAGGATTTCTTGAAAATAAATTCTTCTCACCCTCCTGACACTCTCCTTGCTCGATGCACACCTTGCAGAGCTACTTCTTTACAGAGTGTTCAGTAACTCTATCTCTCTCTGAACTCAATCACAGAGTTCTTCCTGTGCAATCCTTGCACTTCTTGTGATGAAGGTTCAACGATATCTCTCTTGAGCTTTCCTGAGGTTAACTCACCTCTGTCAACGCACGCCTTGTGGACAATGTGCACTCCTTCCACTCTAAACTCAAAGACGAGAAATAATTGAAACTCATTCAATACTTCACCAGTTTATGCATTCAAACCATGAAATACATATAAATATAAATATGAACACAAATACATAAACACATTGTATGCAGGAAAAAATGATTTTCTATTATCTCTGTGTGTCTATACAGATGTTTACAAAAATTGGACTGTAACATAGTCCCAGTTCTCTCAAGCTCTCTCTCAGAACTATTCTACATCTTAAGTCTCCTAAGACTCTCTCTACCTGAGATCTCTCTCTCAAGTCTCCTTAATTACAAAGCGAGGGTTCTACAAGTTTATCCTCCCTCACCTAACCTCATCTATTACATTGAAGTTTTCATAAATGGCTATCTAGTCTGAATTGAACCTAGAGCCATCAACCTGTCAGCCATTAAAGGCAACCTTATATTTTGTTTGTTCAGAGATATGGCTTGGTTTTCACTCAAGATTAAAACATGAATCTGTATAGGATTATATTTCAAATTTTAAAATGGGAGGATTAATGCCTCTCCCTCTCTGAAATGCGCATTGATGTGCTGGAATGATGGTGTGTTGCTGAGGTGGAGATATGCTCCTGCATCATACTCCACTGCTATGAAAAATTATTGAGCTCCTGCTCATGACCTTCCCAACTCTGTTAAAATCCACCTAGATCCCAAACTTTGCCTTGGAGTTGTCCTCTTGCTCCTCTCCAACTATGTTGTTGTTGTTGCGGCTGCTTCTTCTTCTTATGTTTCTTCCATGCTACTATGGCATGATCTCTTATGTTCATATCCCCTTTGCTGACTGCTTCTGTTGACCTCAACATCAACCTTCTTATCTCCTCTATCACCCTGTCCAGTTGCTCCAGTGGCTGGCTCTTCTTATGCAGTTTTCTCGTCTGCAACTCTTCCTCATACTTATCAATGGGCAGATCTATTCGATCTCCCATATTGTTTTCTCCTCCTCTTGTGGAATTATATTTCCACCCTGTTGCAGGCTCTAGTTCTACAATCTCATCACCGAGCTTCTACTCAACTTCCTCCTTTGACAGATTAACTTCTGTCAGCTCCGCTTGTGTTGGCATATCTCCAATTCCCTCCAACCATTCCTCTGGCTGCTATGCTCCTCCATCTGCTTCCAACTTGAGTTGTCAGATGTGAAATCTTTTCACCATTACTCTTCTTTCTAGGAATTCCAATTCTTCATACAGATTAGAAAAATCCATGATGTTTGTTTCCTCCTCTACTGCAGGCTTCATTTCTACAGTCATCTCTTGTTCAGCTTCCTGGCTGAAAATTTTGAGCAATTCTATTGAATGCTCTTCTCCTTCTACTGGGATAGACATCAGTGTTTGCTCCATTTCTTCCTCTTCAATAGTTTCTACTGGCTGTCTTTCTTCTTCTGTTGCTGCACCTTGATCATGTGCATTGGCCTCCACTTGGCTATTTGGTAGGAATGTCTTGATCCCTCCAATAATCATAATGCTCCTCTGATCCTCCTTTTGGATGGTGAGAGTTTCTAACTTCTCATCATCTTCATTCACATGGTATAAAAATCCACATGAATCTTCACCTATCAACACTCCTTACTAACATGAATCCACTTTTGATCTCCTGAGACTTTCAGATAGTCTCGTTTTATTCCCCCTGCGCACTTGGAAATTTGGGACTTCTCTTCTTCCCACATGGCAGTCTATGGGATCAACCGATCCAATATCATTTCCCACCTGGTAACTTGAACTTTCAGCACTTCTCCTCTGCCAGTATATGAGACCTTCCTCTGTTCTCTTTCCACTTCCCACCTGGAAACTCAAAATTCCATTTCTGCCCACTTGGCAGTCTATGAGATCTTCATCTGATATCACCTCCTCCTCATCACTGAGGTTCCTTCCAGCTTTTGGCTCACATATGTGAATCTGTTCCTCCTCTATGTCACTGAGGTTTTCTAATTCCCTCAGCCACCTTCTCAACTCTTGTTGCTTCTTTCTAGCCAACAACTTTTGAACAAGACATTTTGCCTTCTTCTTCATGGGCCACTCATACACCCAATGTGATTTAACATCTTGTTGCATTTTTAATGTTAGTTGTTCCATCCTTGCTCTTATCTCATTAATCTCCATATCCATCTATGGATTACATTTCTTCTTGCATCCTTCTCTTCGTCCATGCTCATGGCCTTTAATAGCCATTTCCACCTTCTACCTTCCCTCCTGGAAAGTCTATGGATCACTCTACATCTGAGATCATCTCCATCCTCTCTCACAACTCACCTAGTTTTTTAATTTTCTGCTGCTGCTGTACGCGTGGAACAACCTTCTCACAGAGCATCAATACTCTTCCTTCCTTTCACCCATTGACTACAGGTAAAATCATGTTTTTGATACCACCTAATGTTATCAGGTCATCTCCTTTGTCTGTTGTCTGCAAACAAAATTAGGCTTTCTCCTCTTTCCCTTTCACTTGAAATCTACAGATGAAATTAAAGTTCTGATACCACCTGATGCATCCCCCTACCCTCCTGGGGTTCTACGACCTACCGGTCTCTGGATCTTTCTTTTGCTTAGTTAGGTCGACTCTTCGGGCTCCTGATTGAACCCAAATCAAATATGCATAGGCCCCTTTATTCCCTGTGTGCAGGTCCCGATAGACCCGCAGGCTAATTTCCACATGCTCCCAAAAAACTAGTTTCAGGCGTAATCCCCTTTTGTGTTAGCCCCTCCTTCATACGACCCTAGGTCGTGTCCTTGTACTAATGCGTGATTGTGGGTGCGGGTAAGAGTGGTTTCAAACCAACCCACTTTTCACCCTGCAATCCTCCTTGTGCTACCACATATCCATTTTTCAAACACTGTGGTTCCAATTGCGGCCCGCTCTATAATAATTATCCTCCACGCGAGTTCTGGCTCCACAATCCTTCTCATCCATCAATATCCACTCCTTTCAGTGCTACCTCACGATCAATGACTACTATCGAATTTCCTTTCCTGCCATTTACGCACGATCTCATATCACCGTGATATGTCACCATGTAACTCCCCTCTAGATCAACGACTGTTGTTGATTCAAACTTTCTGGCCTTTGGGAGTTTTGACTCCCAAAATTTCGTTTCCTCTGTATAACAATATTCCGGAGTGGAAGATCTGTTTCCATCTATCTCCCTGATCCTACGGATAGGGGTTCCCTTATGAATCCGGCCTTCAGGAATATCGATTCTCAAATTCTTGCCTCTGCTGACTGGGTATCTTCCAGAGTGGAAGATCTGCTGACACGTATCCTCCCAGATCAATGGTCATGCTCCCACTTCGAGACTTTGGTCTCCTTAACCATATCAACGGTCCTACGACTTCCCTCTCGATCAACGATCAATATTTTCTCCGTGTCTTCGACATTTTTCTCCTTAGCTTTTTTCTGGAGTTATGGATCTGGTGTCGCGTGTCATCCTTCACATCGACAACTCTCATTGTTTCCGGGACTTCAGCCTTCGACGTTCTCAAATATCAACAACCACAAATATCTGAAGTGAAATATTCCAGAGTGTCGGATCTTCTGACACTTGTCCTCTCTTGATCCAACGATTGTTCAATGGTTGTCTAATGGAGTGAATCTACGTCCTCCATGTGTCCCTTTGTAGATCATCGACCTACGTTCTTCCTTTGGGATCAACGACCCTTAATCATTCTGGCCTTTGGCGCTTTGGAAATTTCTGAAACACCACTTCACAAAAACCCCAGAGTACGATCCTCCGAATTTCATGATCGGGTGACACCTGTCCAACCCAGATCAACGACTATCGTCTGCTTTGGGACTTCGGTCTTCGACAATCTCAAACCCTTATCCTTCATGTTCTCTTGGAGTGACTTCACCCAGAGTTCACGATCTTTCGCCATGTGCTCTTCTGGATTTGACAGTCCAGATTCTCTTCGGCCCTTCAGGATTCGGTGATTTCAGTTCTCAACTGAAACCTCACTATAACTTACCCAGAGCTCGCGATCTATTGACAAGTGTCTCCTCGCAAATCGTTGACTCTCGACTCTTCGGATCTTCGGGCTTTGCACATTTCAAACTCCTATGCACTCGTTTCTCCCAGAGTGATTTCACCCAAAACACACGATCTCTTGACGCATGTCTCCCCCTTGATCTGGCAGCCTCTATCCTCTTTGGGTCTTCGGGTTTCAGGATTTTCAACTCCTGTGCACTTGTTCCTCCCAGAGTGCTTTCACCCGAAAACTCATATCTTTTTCCACCTGTCACCATGGATGATGGATAATACCTGTTCACTTTGGGACTTTGATGAGTCCAATCTCCGGTGCACACATTAAGTTTTGTGCACTTACCTCCAGATCCAACGGTTGCTGGTCCTCTGCGTTCAGATCCAACAAATTGGGTCTGTTCCTCTCCTCTTCACTTCCTTCATTCATTAGACATAGATCTAACGGTCCAAAGCTCCTTTCCCTCAACCAATCTAATAGTTTTTGTCTCTCCTCCTCCTGAGATTCCACCTTCTCTAGACTTGGAAGATTTTGAAAGTGTTCAAAGCTCTTGGCCTTTGAACTTTCTCTTGCGAACCTGACTATTTGAATCTTGGTTATGCTTTTGAAAATGTTATCTCTTCTGATATTTTGGACTAATTCTGTCTCATATGCACTCCTTGCGTTTCTGAGATTTTGTCAAACTCAGACCCGAAGGATTTCTTAAAAATAAATTCTTCTCTCCCTCCTGGCATTCTCCTTGCTCAATGCACACCTTGCAGAGCTCCTTATTTACAGAGTGTTCAAGAAATCTGTCTCTCTCTTAAATCAATCACATAGTTCTTCCTGTGCACTCCTTGCACTTTTGCTGATGCAGGTTCAACGGTATCTCTCCTGATCTTTCCCGAGGTTAACTCACCTCTGTCAACACACGCCTTGCGGACAATGTGCACTCCTTGCACTTGAAACTCAAAGATGAGAAACAATTGAAAATCATTCAATACTTCATCAGTTTATGCATTCAAACCATGAAATACATATAAACATAAATATGAACACAAATACATAAACACACTGCATGCAGGGAAAACGAGTTTTGTATTATCTCTGTGTGTCTATACAAATGTTTACAAAAATTGGACTGTAACAGAGTCCTAGTTCTCTCAATCTCTCTCTCAGGACTAGTCTACCTCTTAAGTCTCCTAAGACTCTCTCTACCTGAGATCTCTCTCTCAAGTCTCCTTAATTACAAAGCAAGGGATATACAAGCTTATCCTACCTCACCTAACCTCATATATTACATTGAAATTTTAATAAATAGCCATCTAGTCTGAATTGAACCTAAAGACATCAACCTGTCAACCATTAAAGGTAACCTTATCTTCTGTCTATTCAGAGATATGGCTTGGTTTTCACTCAAGCTTACAACATGAATCTGTATAGGATTATATTTCAAATTTTAAAATGGGAGGATTAATGCCTCTCCCTCTCTAAAATGTGCATTGATGTGTTGGAATGCTGGCGCGTTGCTGAGGTGGAGCGATTCTCATGCATCAAACCCCATATGTTCTCCAGCTACAACTAGAAGGTGGCTACAACCACCTGTCCTTTCCCCGTCCAACTGCCCTGAAGTAGAAGTAGAATGATGGAACCATTGTCACACTATCACTATGAGGTATACAGTTGTAAACCTATACCAATAAACCTGAACCATGCATCAGCCATGCATCAATCTGTACCTCAACCTGTAATCAACCTGTACCATAAACAAGTGCATCAACCATGCACCAACATGTACCAAACAACCTGTAATCAACCTGTACCATAAACAAGTGAATCCAACCATGTACCAAGTATGTACCAATCATGTGTCACCTACTCATCAACTATGACTCATCAATATGTACCAACATCATCAACTATACTCCTCATGTATGTGCCAACTCATCAACTACTTGTCTCGACCATGTACCCAACATGTACCTTTACCAAAATCCCTCATCAATTTCATCATCCAAATATGATTTGTAACTATGTAATAGACC
>ML787920.1:450571-462769 GCA_009831015.1 Picea engelmannii | reverse complement strand
TTGTCAAGGTCATAACAAGCCCTTTAGATAATGATTAAAATAGATGCAGTATTTTAGTGGGCCAAGGTTGAATTAGAAGCATTTGAGAAGATCAATTCTACCATTGCAGGTCCTCTAGCCTTGCCTAGTCTAGACTTAGGTAACTATTTCTACTTGTATACTTTTCATCTAATCACTCCCTTGCTAACTTTCTCACTTAGAAATATGAGGAAGGGATTGAGTTTCCAATAACATTTATGATCATAGGTCTTCAAGGCTTTGAACCCAATTATTCATAAGTTGAGAAACATGCATTCATTATGATTAAAGAAGTTAAGTAGTTTAGACCTTATATCTTGAAAATACACACAAAGGTGGTCATGCCTCATGCGACTGTTAGTTATCTCTTCATTCAAAGAGAACATGGTGAAAGGGAAGGAAACTGGATAACTTCCATCCAATATTATGATATTGATATCAAGCATACAACCATTGTTTAGGGACACAACTTTTGTAAACTAGTAGGTGAGGGACAAGGCCAAGTGGATGCTGAAAAAGTAGGTTGGGAGAGTGAAATGTCATTGTATGCATCTGATGTCCTCTATACCTATCAATACATGTTCATGGTATATTTTTTTGAAATATCATTTGCAACATGGATTTAGTCCTAATCACTTAGATATGAGTAAACAAAGAGTGTTATGACTCAAATCCACTTATTATCAAATCATCAATGGAATTTTGTTAAGAAAAAATGTGACAGAGTGTTATTGACATGTCTTAAGAAACACGACACTAAGAAAGTATTGAAAGGATTGCACAATAGTCTAATGGGTGGGAATTTATCTAGAGAAACCACTACTCACAAAGTATTAAGAACAAGATACTGATGACCTAAGTTGTTTAAATATGTGCATGAAAATGTCAGAAAATGTCAAATATTCCAACCATGCACAGAAAAAGAAAAGAAAGCAACGATCCTTCTACAACCCATGTGATTAACAAACCTTTAAAGTAGTGGGGATTGGACATCTATGGTGAAATTAATCCATGCTCTTTAAAGTGGCATATGTTGGAGTTACTTCACACACACCTAGGATTTCTTTTTCCTAAGGTTTTTCCTTTTTTATTAGTCATTATTCAGTCTCCTATATTTTAGGAATAATATTCCTCTAGGGAGAATATTCTCTTCAGTTTTCACTTCAGATTGATTAGTCGAGTGGAGTCTAGATGTTACATTGGGATTATCACCATGCAACATTGGGATCATCACCATCTAATGCACATTTTCCTTGGTATAATCACCATACTAGAACATTACTCATGATTCCCTGATCTCCTCCTCACTTTACTCTGTTTTAGTCAGTTAACTGAAGACTGATAGACTAGTTAACTCAGACTAGGTGGCAGTTCACTCCTGTAACTGCCTGAGAGACTAGACTAGGTCGCAATTTACTCCTGTAACTACTGATGTGTGTCCATATCACTCTAGACCACCACTATGGCACATTAGTTACTCATGTATCCTATATCTATTGTAAATTATTCACTCTTTAAGTGTGGAATACGGTTAATGAGAATTCTTCCATTCTTTATCTCCTTCTCCTTCTTTCTCAATTTCTCTCTGCACATGTGTGTAATATTTTATAGCTAGATCTATTATATGCAGGTTCAACACATTTACATGGTATCAGAGCCGACAGAATGCTAAGAAAAAGCTACACCAAATTATTTTTGCAGGTACTGAAGATTGAAGAACGCAGAAAAGATGGATTATTCACTGGCAATACTTCTCATGCCTCATAACTGTTTGGAGTGGAAGACAAAATTCTGCTTCTGCTTAGATGCAGAGGCTTGTACCAAATAACTATGGCAATGGAAGTAGAGCCTGATTCTGCCGATGAGAAAAACAATTTTCTAAATAGACAAGATACGACCATAGAATGTATCCTCTGGTTTATTTCTATTGGAATTATCCATCAAGTATATGATGACTCATAAGAATCAAATCCAAATGAATTATGGACCATATTGGAGGTTCTATTTGGTAATAAAGAATATTGTGAAGATTTCATGCATGAGGTTGAACAGATAGAGCCATAAGAGAAACCATCAGAAGATCAAACCTCTTATTATGAAGAGTCTTCTACAAAAGTATTTGCACAAATTTGTATTCTATTAATTGAAGATGATGTCTACTCCATTTCAGATTTGTTTTTTGAATTTTACGTGGAAGATATATGGCATGCATCTCAGGGATCACATGCAGACACTTTTCCATGTGCAATGCATGCATCTCAGGAGACAAAAAGGGAGCTGCGCACATCAGACTAAATTATGATATTTTATAAGAAAAATTTGTAGAAACAAATTGGATATTTGAATTCCTCTCGGAAAAATGTCCAATTTCTAAAAACAAATCGTCCGAAACGGATTCCGGGAAGTGAAGTTATGATCATTTTAAAATCAACAAAATTTGTTAGGGTCCTAACCCGCACATAGGTAGATTAATATATTCGGATGTAATAAAGGTCAATATTAATAAGGCCTTTCAATAAAATAGAATAAGGCAGATGTAAGAAGACCTAATAGAAGCTTCCGCTTCTAGAAGGATCTTCCTATAGATGCTTCTCTTGATAGACATTTTGTATAAATAAGGGTCGAGGGTATGAAAACTCTAGCTGGGAGATTATTGTAACAGAGCGCTTCTCGATTGGAGGTTGCCCCTTCAAAGAGGCCTATGAACATTGATTTCTGAATCAAAGTGCTATTTCTATTTCTGTTCTTATATCATTTCTGTGTTATTATGGAGATTATGTTGGATATTTTACTGTTATTCTGCCATTTTTAGCATTTTATTTCTGTTCTGCATATTTTATATATCTGGTATCTTGCAAGTGGTATCAGAGCACTTTCCTTGGAAGAAATTGTGGGAATTTTTTTTCAGGGTAGAGGCGTATTCTGACGTCTTTAAACCATAGAGATCTGTCGTTACGCGCATAAACCCGCGGTTGAGGGATTCATACACGTAGGAAATACAAGTGGTTCTTAAGCGCACATCTGTTGGCCACCCTTGTAACCCCTGTTGGTACCCCTTCGAGTGGTAGCGCATCAGACAACACCTATGTACAGATCGACCTAGATTTCCTGAAGCCCTCTTTAGATAAACCTATCGGTCACTGGACTGCTATAGTGTCACCGAGAACAACACTCGGGGAGATACTCTCTAGTACCTGGGTAGTTGGGTAGTACGGCTAAGGGTACAGTCTATCCTCCTTAGTTAGTGCCCTAAGATATTGGGCCGAGTACTACTGTTGGACACCGCATGTATATCAGAGAGCTATAGCACAGGGCAAACCCTTGTCTGTAGAACCCTTGAATACCTAACCCTTGGGGGACAGAAACATAAATGAATTAAAAACATACCAGATCTATTGCCACGCAACTGTGTTCGGGTTGCCAAGTAAATACACATCTCTTTCTGGTTAAACATTTGGGGATTTCATCACTGTAGTATTCTTCAGACTGGAGTATAACTCCACAGGTGTAAAAAAAAAAAAAGTATGGAATTTTTTTCACCATTATTTGAGACCTATTCCATTTTATTCATCTCTTCGCCCTTATCACTTTCATCCATATCATTTTTAGACAAAATTTTTGACCCCACCTGCCCCTTTTCAGTTCACCCATCCTCATGGCCCATACCCGTAGCCAAGACCTGGAAGCTCGCTTCAACACCATGCAATCCGGTTTCCTAGAAACCCAAAAAGAAGTAAAACAACTTAGTGCTACTGTTGCCTCCATCGATTCATCCATCAATGCTACCATAAATACAACCATGCAGTCCTCAATGGAGGAAGTCAAACAAAAACTTACCACCCAGCTTGAATCTTTCTTTGCAGCACTCTGCACCAAACTGAAGATCCCTACAGATGACCATTTCTCTGAAGCACATCCAAAGAATGAAGGGGAAATTCCTCCCATTCCGATACCTTTCAGTCCCATCACTTTCAACGTGACATACGCCTTCCGCGGGTGGACGTAACCAAATTTGATGGCTCAGACCCCACTGGTTGGGCAACCCAATTGGAACATTATTTCTCTTTATATGGCATTAACTATGACTTGGCCAAACTCCGGTATGATGTTCTCCATCTAGATCAAGAACGTTGGCAATGGTGGAAATGGAGAAAAACATCTCGTCAAGGGTATATTGCTTGGACCCAATTTGTGACTAAGCTTTATGAACACTTTGACACAGACACCAACCATTTGGGCCACTTGAAAAAGTTGAAGCAATCTGGAATAGTAGAAGACTTCATAGTTGCCTTTGAATGTCTGGCTTTTCGAACAGAGGGCATGACTGATGCTTTCTTTCGAGAGTGTTTTTATTAGTGGCCTCAAGGAGGAGATTCGGGCCCATGTCCTCATGGCTCGACCCTTGACTTGGGTGGAGGATACAAAAAGGGATAAAGAAGCACAACAGGTGGTATCATCTCAAAACCGAAAACCCTCCTTTATCCCTCATCCTAAACCGATCACTCCCACTACTCCCTTTGCCCCATTAAAAATCCAAAAATTGACCAGGGCTGAAATGGTTGAATGCCAAGTCAAAGTCCTTTGTTATAATTGTGATGACAAATATTTCCTGGGACACAAGTGTAAGGAACAAAATCTTTTTATGGCCATCTCTGAGGACATTTCAGAAGAGGATGCTGAAACTCCCCTTGTGTCTGAGTCACCGGAAATCACTGAAATAACCCCTCCCTCAGATCCTCTCGAAGTAGAACCCATCATTTCACTGAATGCTCTCACTGGTTTTTCCGCTTCCCAAACCCTCAAGTTAATCGGTTACATCAAGCATCCGAAGGTCATCATTCTGGTTGATAGGGGAAGCACCCATAATTTTATTCATCGCCGCATTGCCCAAGAAACTCATTGCTACATCCATGCTGTCAATAATTTCCAAATCATGATTGCCAATGGTGGTTCCATGAAATGTGGAGGGCGCTGTGAAAATGTGCATCTCCAAATCAGTGACTACCACCTAAAATCCCATATGTTTGCTATCGACATGGGTGGTTGTGACATTGTGTTGGGTGCCGAATGACTAAGAACTTTGGGTCCCATTCTCATGGATTTTAAGGCATTAACCATGCAATTCGACTAGGAAGGCCACCAATATAAATTCCAAAGCATCACTGCTGGTTCACTTGAGGTCATTAGTTCCCATCGCATGGAAAAGATGCTCAAAAAAGGTCATTCTGGTGTCATTGCCCAACTCCATGCCATTCAATCAATAGAAAGACCCCCAGTGCCGCATGACCTCCATGCTCTCCTTTCTAAACATCAAATGGTATTTTCCACTCCCCAAGGCCTCCCTCCTTCCCACGATGTTCATGATCATTCCATTCCCCTTGTACTCGGAAGCCTCCCTCCCAATATCCGTCCATATCACCACCCCTTCTCACAAAAAAATGAAATTGAGAAAATGGTCTAGGAACTCCTTAATGTAGGCATTATCAGCCCTAGTACGAGCCCTTACTCATCTCCTGTAGTCATGGTCCTGAAGAAAGAAGGTTCTTGGAGAATGTGTCCTGACTTCTGTGCCTTCAACAAACTGATCATTAAAGACAAATTTCCCATTCCAGTCATTGATGACCTCTTAGATGAATTGAGTGGCGCCCAATTCTTTACTAAACTTGATCTTCGCTCGGGCTATCACCAAATACGTATGAAAGAGGCAAACATTCCCAAGACGACCTTTCGCACTCATGAGGGCCACTATGAGTTTTTGGTCATGCCCTTTGGCTTGTGTAATGCTCCCTCCACCTTCCAAAGCCTCATGAATCATGTCTTCCGTCCCTTTCTCTGTCATTTTATCTTAGTTTTCTTTGATGATATCCTCATCTATAGAAAAACTTGGACCGACCATCTTACTCATGTGGATCAAGTTCTCCATCTCCTCTCCCAGCACCAACTTTTCCTGAAATAGTCTAAATTTGCTTTTGGTGCATCAGAATTAGAATACTTGGGTCATCTGGTTGGCAATGATGGCATCAGGGTGGATCCGAAAAAGATTGAATCTATGCAAGATTGGCCACACCCAAAGAATCTCAAAAGATTGCGTGGATTTCTGGGCTTAACATGGTATTATCGCAAGTTTGTTAAGAACTATGGAAAGACTGCAGCACCACTCACTGCTCTCCTAAAAAAGAACTCTTTCACTTGGAATCCAGCCGCTGCTCAAGCTTTTCAAACCTTGAAGACGACCATGTGCACCACTCCGGTTCTGGCCCTTCCTGATTTCACAAAGACCTTTGTGTTGGAATGTGATTCCTCAGGGAAAGGAATCCGCGCTGTCCTTATGCAAGAGGGTCGACCTTTGGCCTTCACCAACAAGCAACTGTCTGAAAGGAATTTGGGCAAACCCATTTATGAAAAGGAAATGTTGGCTATTCTGCATGCTATTGAGCTGTGGCGCCCTTATCTCTTGGGGCAACGCTTCCAAATCAAGACCGACCATCAAAGCCTCCAATACTTTCTTGAACAATGCATTTCCTCCCAAGAGAAACAAAAATGGGTGACTAAGCTCTTTGGTTATGATTATGAGATCATTTACAAGAAGGGAAAAGACAATGTAGTGGTAGATGTACTGTCCTGAAAATATGAAGAAGAAGGATCCCTTTTTTCTCTTTCCTTCATTGTAGCCGATTGGCTCCAAGCTTTGTGACAGGAATGGCTTCAAGACCCCAAAAGTTCGCATCTGATCCAGCAATTGCAGAGCAAGGCTCCGACTCCCCCAGGGTACTCTTGGCTACAGGATGAGCTTCGATACAAAGACCGTTTGTATTTAAGTAAACAATCAAAGCTTAAATCCACGGTGCTTTCTGAGCTTCATGCTACACCCATAGCGGGGCACTCAGGGTTCACCAAAACATATGACAGAGTCAAACGTTCTTTTTTCTGGGATGGTATGAAACATGACATCCATAATTTTGTAGCTGAATGTGAGGTGTGTCAACGCAACAAGGGAGAAACAGTCAAATCTCCGGGCACACTCCAACCGCTTCCGATTCCACCGGCTATTTGGAAGGATATCTCTATGGAATTTATTACCGACTTACCCAAATCAGGGAATAATTCAGTCATAATGGTGGTTGTGGATCGCCTTTCCAAGTATTCTCATTTCTGTGCTCTTCAACACCCATTTACTACATCCACGGTGGCTCAACTTTTCATGGACCAGGTCTTAAAGCTTCATGGCATGCTGCATTCTATTGTTTCTGTTCATGACCCAACTTTCACAAGCAATTTTTGGCAAGAACTGTTTAAGCTCCAGGGCACCCAATTGCATCTCAGCACAGCTTATCATCCCCAGACCGATGGTCAAATGGAAGTTGTCAACAAGTGTTTGGAGACATATCTGAGGTGTTTTGCTTATGAAAAACAACATCAGTGGGTTCAGTGGCTACCCCTAGCCGAATGGTGGTACAACACTTCCTACCATACAACTACTCGCATGACTCCTTTTGAAGTTTTATATGGATAGAAGCCACCTTCAGTTATCTCATACTTGCCGGGTACCTCGAAGGTCCAGGCGGTTGACCAAACACTTACAGTTCGAGAGGATATTCTTCGTACCCTTAAAGAGAACTTGGTCATGGCACAAAATTGCATGAAGCAACAAGCAGATCAAGGTCGCTCTAAACGTCAATTTGCAGAAGGGGATGAGGTGTTTCTGCGACTGCAACTATACAAGCAAACTTCCCTAAGGGCCGAGCATTGTCAGAAGCTAGCGCCCAAATTTTATGGTCCTTATGCAATTCTCAAACGCGTGGAACAAGTCGCATATCAGTTAGCTCTGCCCAGTTAGTCGAAGCTACATCCAGTTTTCCATGTTTCATGCTTAAAGAAGGTGATTGGAACTCGGTGCCAAATTCAAACCAACCTTCCTGAGTTAGCTGAAGAAGGATCCATTTGGCTACAACCAAAAGCAGTTTTGGACCAGCATGAGCATCGCCTGCGTCAGCGAACCATCAAGGAAGTGCTAGTCTAGTGGAAAGATACAAATACAGCATATGCCACTTGGGAACCAACTACCATTCTGCAACAGTTTCCTCATCTCAAGCCTTGAGGACAAGGCTGTTTTTAAGGGGGTGGACATTTTAGGGTCCTAACCCACACATAGGTAGATTAATATATTCGGATGTAATAAAGGTCAATATTAATAAGGCCTTTCAATAAAATAGAATAAGGTGGATGTAAGAAGACCTAATAGAAGCTTCCGCTTCTAGAAGGATCTTCCTCTAGATGCTTCTCTTGATAGACATTTTGTATGAATAAGGGTCGAGGGTATGAAAACCCTAGCTGGGAGATTATTGTAATAGAGCGCTGCTCGATTGGAGGTTGCCCCCTTGAAGAGGCCTGTGAACATTGCTTTCTGAATCAAAGTGCTATTTCTATTGCTATTCTTATATCATTTCTGTGTTATTGTGGAGATTATGCTGGATATTTTACTGTTATTCTGCCATTTCTAGCATTTTATTTCCATTCTGCATATTTTATATATCTGGTATCTTGCAAAATTTTAGCGTTTTTCCAGAAACAACCGCACGATTTTCAAATTTTCATTCAAAATTTATTTGGATCTTCTTCATTACAAGAAGAGAAAGTGGATATATGTGGACATATGAATAGTGCATCTACTTCATTAGATCCGTGCAAACATCTACATCTTTAACAAAATCTTCAACAAGCACAAACTTGCACAATTGCGAGGTCTTCTTGGAGTGAAGGACACGATTGCTTAGCAACTGCTTTTTGTTCCTTCTCATTTTATTTTTTATGCATTGTAATTTGAGGGGGCGGGGGGGTGTTCCATGAGGTTTTCCCTCTTTCCTCATTTATTTCAGTGTATTTTTTGTATTTAGGTACCTAACTTGGCCTCGTTGCCGGGACCCATTCTTTATTTTCACCATAGTGATGTTCAGGGGGGTGTTGGAGTTACTTCACACACACCTAGGATTTATTTTTCCTAAGGTTTTTCCTTGTTTATTAGTCATTTAATTATCCTATATTTTATGAAGAATATTCCTTTAGGGAGAATATTCTCTTCAGTTTTCACTTCAGTTTGATTAGTCGAGTGGAGTCTAGATGCTACATTGGGATTATCACCATGCAACATTGGGATCATCACCATCTAATGCGCATTGTCCTTGGGATCATCACTAGAATAGTGCATTACTCATGATTCCCTGATATCCTCCTCACTTCACTCTGTTTCAGTTAGTTAACTGAAGACTAATAGAGTAGTTAACTTAGACTAGGTGGCAGTTCACTCCTGTAATTGCCTGAGAGACTAGACTAGGTCGCAATTTACTCTCGTAACTACTGGTGTGTGTCCAGATCAATCTAGACCACCACTATGGCACATTAGTTACTCATGTATCATATATCTATTGTAAATTATTCACTCTTTGAGTGTGGAATACGGTTAATGAGAATTCTTCCATTCTTTCTCTCCTTCTTCTTCTTTCTCAATTTCTCTCTGCAAATGTGTATAGTATTTTCTAGCTAGATCTATTCTGTGCAGGTTCAACACATTTACAAAATATGTATAGTATGACTACCATAAACTAATTTAATTAATGGATAGAGGTTGTCCCATTGAAAAAAGTAATGGTATAATAGTAATCAAGTTATTTGGTAAACACATCATCATGGGGTTTAGTGCCCCATATGTGTTAATATTAAGTGATGCTTCATATTTATCATAGACAAATTTGATGGATTTTTCTTTAGAGAAAGGGATCAACTTATGTTATTCAACTTGTTACCCCCCCTCACCTAGGGGTAAATAGAGGAGATCAATCTCCATGATCAACCACATTGCAGATAGTGATCCCATAGATGTTGATCAACACTCTCCACAAAAAACAACCCCTCATATGCCTCCCCCATCATCATTTCTTAGCTCATTCACTTGATCAACATGGTTCATATGATGATGGTGGCATGACACACATGAGGTACATTATTCATTGTTTCATATAAAGTGTTACATTTCATGCATTAGGAATTTAGGTGAGGATCATGGGTTGAAGTCAGATAATGGATCATGATTCTTGGAAGTTATGTTTTTTTCCTTGTTTCACCTTGGTGTCCATCATATGTGTAATAGTCTAGTGTTTTCACTCTTTGGGAATATGGGTACTACTAGGAGGCCTTGATAGGGGTAACATATCACTCCCTTCCATACTTAAAACATTCCATCTATGTTCCTTTTGTTGTCCTATCTTTTGGAAATGGTTGTTACATGTGCACCAAAAGGGCCCATGCCTTCATCCTCCTATGAGAAGAAGTGGATAGAGTTATCGAGGTTGATGCAATTGGTAAAATAATGGAAAATTAAATGGGTTGAAAAATGAAGAAATTTAACTTGATCTCTACCCCATCGATATGAGGCAATCGCCCCAAGTCCTAATGCACATAATGGATATCAAATTAAAAGGACTTAATGAATCCAAGTAAAAAAAATAACAAATGCATAAACCTAAAAATGGGTCTTGTGAAGTAATGAATGAATAATCAAAACGAAAGGATAGAGGTTTGGAATACACACATTTCCATGGAAAGGGTAACTCAAGCACCAAGTGCTCCCTCTACCAAGGTTCTCATGGAGATGAAACCACACGTGACCTTGCATGTCAATGAAACTATGAACATGAAGTAAACCCCATACCATGTCATTCAATTATACTTACACTTGAAGGGTTTCTCGAGAAATACTCCTCTACTTGGGTACTATCACACCTAATAGGGTCTTGTGATGGTCCTCCCATACCTAAACTTGGAAAATTGCATAAAGTCTTAAGCTAGTTTGAAGTTTGAAGAATATACCTAATGTGAACTGTTTACATGGATATTGTATTAGATTGTGGCTTACTTTGTATGATTATAATGACTCTTGTATCTTGTAATGGTTGGTCTTACTTGATTCTATGAGCCTTGCTTATTGATGATGCACCCCTAGTATGGTCCTTTGGAGGATGACTCATGATGATGTCATGCATTGTTTGGAGGATGTTGCAACTTTGATGATGAGAATTAGGTTCCTTGATGACTTGGCCTACCTTTGGACACCTTCCAACACCTCTTGGAACTTGGATATTGCACTGATGAGATTGGACATTGCAAATATTTCCAGATGTGTCATCCAAAGGGAAAGAATCCCCATAAATTGGACAATGTGCCCTTTGAGGATTTTAGGGTTTGATTGGATTCCATGGCACTTGACTAGGATTGTATACCCATTTAAAGGGACGATAGCGTCTTCCTCATGCATGACGTTGACACTTTGACCTAGGATGTTGGATATCTAGAGGATGAAATCATACTTGGAGTGACATGAAATTGAATTGGACCAACCTAGCACATGGGTGATGAGATGGAACTTGATTGATGATGGGATTTCACCATATTGATGAGGGGACATGAATTTTCATGATGATTTTCAACTTTTGGGGATGGATGTGGCCTTTGAATCATTTTCACCCCTTGAGGAGATGATGTCACATTTAATTTTTCCTATACACTCACACATGTGGAATTTTGAGAGGATGTTTTTGATGTATTAACACTATATCTTTATTTTGAGGTTATTTTGGGGGTCGACATCAGAGCTATTTACCTTGTATCATGGATTTATTATGTTATAGGGGATTTTAGAGAGACGAGTCACTATGATTGTATCATATATATAGAGGAGGGTTTACTCATTTGTAAATCATAACTCATCTTGTGGAGAATTACTTATAGCACTTGTTTATTCTCTTATTCATCATGGAGAACTTATGCACACTTTCTTGGAGATGATATAGTGGATGCTTTGCAAGTTTGTTGTGGATGATTTCATGTTTAGGTTTTCTTTCATGCTCAATTATTTAAATAGTAAGTGTTCTTTTCAAGTCTTTAATGGTTTATTCTTGATGTATTAAGTAAATGCTTTATCAAAGTGGTGATAATTTTCATGTTATCTTGTTTTTCTTGGATAAACACTGTTTTTTGTTAATGTTTTATGCCATTATTATAGTTATTTGCATTTCAATAGATAAGAGAAACATAAGAACAAGATCACTGAGAAATACACATTCACAAGAGACACAACATTTATCCTGGGAAACCCTCTAGGGGAAGAAAACCCAGCAAAAACTTCCT
>ML787920.1:422436-441350 GCA_009831015.1 Picea engelmannii | reverse complement strand
ATGATGGTGGCCCAACAAACATGAGGTACATTAGTCATTGTTTCATATAAAGTGTTGCATTTAATGCATTAGGAATTTAGGTGAGGATCATGGGTTGATGTCAGATACTGGATCACGATGCTTGGAAGTTGTGATTTTTTCCTTGTTTCACCTTGGTGGCCATCATATGTGTCCTAATATAGTGTTTTCACTCTTGGGGAACATGGGTACTACTAGGAGGCCTCAATATGGGTAACGTATCACTCCCTTCCATACTTACAAAATTCCATCTATTTTCCTTTTGTTGTCCTATCTTCGGGAAATGGTTGTTACATGTACACCAAAAAGGTCCATGCCTTCATCCTCCTATGAGAAGAAGGGGGCACAATTCCTGAGTTTGACACAACTAGTAAAATAATGGAAAATGAAATGGAATGACAAATGAAATGGAATGATGCGCCAAACTTAAATGAAACAATTAAGAAATGGCATACTTCTTGATTGTAATTAGACCTTGAGCGTTCCGCTCTCTTATGAAGGACTAAGAGGCATTTATGTTAATGAATGTAAGTAGGTAGCTTTGAATTCTTAGATTAGACAGTTTTAGGAGCCGGAGGGAAAACGGATATAGCCACCCTCACTTGTATCATTGTAACATTAGCAACATAATCAATCGAAGAGAGCATAGAGAAGAAGAAGCAGAGAGCTGTGTAGAAAAAACCCATGTATAGAAGTTCTGGATTAATACAAAACCTTAGTTCGGACTCATGGTGTCAATTTTCTTTCTGTGTTGCACATGTTGATTGATATATGCTTGTTTACTCTTTGTCATGCATTTGCTTTGATGCGTGAATGTTTGATTTCATGTTGAATGTCTGAAATCTGAAGAGAGGGAGAGTAAGGAATGAGTTTCAATTGTTTCTCGGTCTGAGCAAGAGTTTTCCTGCAAGGAGTGCAGTGAAATCGTCCGCAAGGAGTGCGTTGACGGGTTCAGAGATTTAATCTCTGAAAGCTCAGGAGGGATAACAACATTGTTCTCATTATCATAGGAGTAAGAGCTTAGCACAGAGGCCGTGCAAAGTGTGCATAGGCCGAGCAAAATCTTAGTGTTTGCAACTTGAGTGAAACTGTTGAAAGACTGTTGTCACAGGGAGTGCGTATAGTCGAAGAGGTTCAAATACTTGGAAGTATTTGAAGAATTGCCGCAAGGAGTGCATGCAGGAGTCTTTTTGAATACTCGAGTTGTGGAGAAATCTCAAGAGGGATAGAGTCTTCGAAGTTGTTGGAGAGACGCTCAAAGAGGACTAGTGCCTTGAAGCATCGAAAGAAGGCACAGCGATATCATTTCACGGGTGGAAATTTTTTGTGAGAAAACACTTTGTTCATTTCGCAGGAGTGTTAAGGAGGAATTGAACAGTTGGAATCCTCCGCGGAGGATTCACGAAGTCCTAGAAGCCATCAGATCTTGCAAAGGAGCAAGAAGGTTACGGTGGGTGTTTTCCTACGTGCCATCTTGGGAGAAATTTGAGCCGTAGGATCTGAGCCAACAGGGGCCGTCAGATCACTCACTTATTCGCATCTCGGGGTTTCATGGGTTGAAGAGTCAAAACCTTTGCATCAATATTCACGAGGTCGCGAAAGGCAAAATCGCGAAGAGGATCAGGGTTGTCCATCTGAGAGTGGACAGGTGGCCTACTCGCCAACACGAAGGTCATACTTTCATTGACCAATTCGGGGTTTCACGGGTTGAAGAGCTAAAGGCTTAGCATCTGGACTTGTGAAGTCGCGAAGTCTGAGAAATTCCAAAAAGGAGGGAAGTTCCTTGTGGGACCCGCATAGACGACGTGTCGAAATTTCGTCATTTCAGCATATCAGAGGATAAGAGGTTGAGACTTTCATCCCGAAAGTCCCGAAGTGGCGAGTAGCGAAGTCGCGAAAGAATCTAAGCCGTTCATCGGAGGAGGACATGTGGTAGAGATCAAAAGGATCTCACAAACTCGGAGGTTCACAGGGTGAAAGTCCAGAACTTGGTTGTTCCAAGTCGCGAGCAGCGAACTCGCGAGGAGAGAGGATAGCTGTCGGATCCGGGTCATGAGAGGACCGTTGGATCAGGAACCCCATCGAAATTTCGTGCGTTCAGGGGTTCGGGGGTCGAAAGGAGTTGTTTTCGACATCAAAAGTCGCGAAGTGCCGAGAGCCGAGGAACGAGTGTAGGCACGTGGTAGAACGACGTAGTGGGCCTGAAAAAGTAGACAGACAGACACTTGTCTCCAGGAGGAGGTGGATTCAACACTCCATTTACTTTCGCATATCGGGAATTCATGAATTAAGAGCACGAAAGTTCAACCTTTGAACTCCTGAAGTGGTGAGAAGAAAGAGGGGCTTGCGTGAAGCTCAGTCGGTGGTCACGCATAGAGGCGCTGATGAAAGAAGAATCATACCCGTATCGACATTTCAGGTATCGCAGAATTGGAGAGGAAGAGTTGGGAGTCATGACTCGCGAACTCGTGAGATTGCGAGATACGAAAAGGACCCGTGGATCGATAAATCGTGAGTCCAGTGGGAATCGAAAGAGTTGATCCAGCTCAAGGGCATAGAGAACGATCCTATGAGCGGATCTCGGCCTGAGGCTGATAGGTCTTGCATCAGTTTTGGTATCAGAGCTTGACTCTGTTTGTATATTTCAGATAGGGAAAGCGAGAAAGGAATCTCATCCATGCTGCCGAGAAGAAGGGATAGGAAAACACCCAATCCACCAGAGGAAAGGGAAATGCCAAGAGGAAGGGGTAGACAGGTGCCAAATCCAGCCATCGAGAGAGAGATGCATGACATAAGCGCCAAACTCATGGACATGGAGACAACACAAAGACGCACAGTTGGTGTTGGAGATGTCAGTGAGTCTGAAAGTGAAGATGAAGCTGGACATGCAGGAGAAGAAGTTGCAGCTGAAGATGCAGCAAATGAATGCCTACTCAGGGTTGTTGCGATAATGGGTGCTAAGGCAAAAATGGACATTCTAGTATATGAAGGAAACCTGGATGCTGAAGAGCTTCTAGACTAGATTAGAGCTCTGGACACTTATTTTGATTATGAATATGTCGAGGAGGACAAAAAGGTCAAACATGTTGTCACCAGAATTAAAGGACATGCAACATTGTGGTGGGATGAGCTACAAGCTGACAGACGCTACAAAGGCAAGCAGAAAATCAAGAGTTGGGATAGGATGATCGCGAAGATGAAGGTGAAATTCATTCCCAGGGATTACCAAATTACTCTATTTCAGAGAATGCAAAATTTGAGATAGAAGCTGATGTCAGTAAAGGAGTACACTGAAGAATTCTACAGGCTAAACATCAGGGTAGGTCATCATGAAAGTGATGATGAAAAAGTTTCTACATACATGAATGGTCTGAGATACGACATTCAGGATGAGATGAGCATGATGACCATCCGAACGGTGGAAGATGCTTATCAGATGGCTCTAAAGGATGAAGAGAAGATGAGTCAAAAACAAGGTCAAAGAGGCCGAGGCAGAAGCCATCCCAGAGGCAAATCAGTTTCCCATGATAGAAATTAGAAACCCAAGGAAGAGTGGAAGAAACCTCAGACTCAAACTAAGAGAGGTGGAAGTTCACAGAGAGGGAAACATACTGAACAAAGGGGACAATATGCTGATGGAAACATTTTTGCTCGTACCAGAGGTAGAGGAAGAGGAAGAGGTGTAGTGGTGAAATGCTTCACATGTGGAAAGAATGGACACAAGTCTTATGAATGTCCAGATAAGAAGAAAAAAGGTGGTGAGACTCACATCACAGAAGCACAAAGGTGGAATGTTGAGGCAGAGGATGCTGAAGGAGGAAGATCGTTGGTGATGCGAAAAGTTCTCTTAACACCAGAAAAGGAGGTGGAGAGTTCGGTCCAAAGGAATAGACTTTTTCGGACCTCTTGCAAAACCAAAGATAGGGTATGCAAGGTCATTGTGGATAGTGGTAGCACAAATAATCTCATTTCTACAGAGATGGTAGAAAAACTGGAGTTGGAGACTATTGAACATCCAAGTCCATACAGAGTTTCATGGCTACAAAAATGCCATCAGGTAAATGTCACTAAATAATGTTTAGTTGAGTTTAAGATAGGAGGATATAACGATAAGATATTGTGTGATGTCATTCCCATGGATGTTTGTCATTTATTGATGGGTAGACCATGGCAATATGACAGAAATGTGGTTCATGATGGGAGGAAGAACACATACACCCTAGAGAAGAATGGGAGAACTCACATGTTGCTGTCGATTAAGGACAAGGAGGTGAAACCTGAAGTAAGAAACACTGTACTTCTCATGAGTGGGAAGGAACTTCTTACAGAGGTTAAGAAGAAGGAGGAACCACAATTCATTGTGGTCAGGAAGCCTAAAATTGTTTTAACTAGCACAAGGGTATATGATTTACCGGAAGAGGTTCAGAAACTGTTGGAAGAGTTTGTTGATATAGTAGTGGATGAACTACCTCGTTCATTGCCACCAATTAGAAGTGTGAGTCATCATATTGATCTCATACCTGGAGCTAGTTTACCGAACAAAGCAACATATAGATTGACACCACAAGAGAATGAAGAGCTCAAAAGACAAGTCCAGGATTTGATGGACAAAGGGTTGGTTAGAGAAAGCTTGAGTCCATGTGCTGTTTCGACAGTGCTCAGTCTGAAGAAAGATGGAGGCTGGAGGATGTGTACTAACTCAAGAGAAATTAACAAGATTACCATCAGGTATAGATTCCCATTGCCAAGAATGGATGATTTGATGGATTGCTTGAGTGGAGCAATTTTTTTTTCAAAGATTGATTTGAAAAGTGGATGTCACCAGATTTGTATGAGAGAAGGTGATGAATGGAAGAAAACATTCAAGACTAACGAAGGGTTGTATGAATGGCTTGTCATGCTGTTTGGTTTAACAAACGGGCCGAGCACTTTCATGAGGTTGATGAACGAAGTCCTGAAGGATTTTATCGGAAAATTTGTCATTGTGTTTCTTGATGACATACTTATTTTTAGTAAAACAGAGGCAGAGAGTTTGAAACATTTGGCTACAGTGATGAAGAGGCTACAACAAGAGAAGCTGCTGATAAATATGAAGAAATCCTCATTGATGAAGATAGAGCTCATTTATTTGGGTTTTTTTATTTCTGCAGATAAGTTGAGGATTGATCCAGATAAAGTGGAGGTGATTAAGAATTGGCCATCACCAAAGAGTATATTTGAGGTGAGAAGTTTTCATGGATTGGCTAGTTTCTACCGAAAGTTCATTAGGAATTTCAGTGGAATTAGTGCACCAATGATGGACACAGTGAAGAAGAGACACAAGTATTTTCACTGGACAGAAGAGGCTGAGAAAAGCTTCAATTTGTTAAAAAGGAAAATCACAGAACAACCAATTTTGGTGTTGCCAGATTTTAAAAAGACGTTTCAAGTAAAATGCGATGCAAGTGAATTTGCAATAGGGGCAGTCTTGAGCCAAGAAGAAAGGTTGATAGCATACTTCAGCGAGAAGATGAATGAAGCGAAAGTAAAATACTCCACGTATGACAAGGAGTTCTATGCTATTATTCAGGCATTGAAGAAATGGAGACACTACTTGATTCCTAAGGATTTTGTCTTATACAGTAACAATCATGCTTTGCAATTTGTGACTCGACAGGAGAAGTTGAATCAAAGACATGTTAAATGGGTTGAATACATGCAAAACTTTTCTTTTGTAATTAAGCATATTTTTGGAACTGCTAACAAAGTTGTTGATGCTTTGAGCAGGAAAAGTTTGTTGTTGCAGGAGTTCAGAGTCAAGACACTGGGTTTTGATGATCTCAGGGACATGTACAGAGATGATCCAGATTTTAAAGAGGCGTATGAAGCAGCTGAGAATCCAATTCTCAGGGACAGAAACCAATGGACAGAATACATGATCCAGGAAGGATTACTGTTTAAGGATAATCAACTTTGTATTCCAAAATGCTCCATGAGGGAGAATTTTCTAAAGGAGAAACACAGTGGAATATTAGCCAGACATTTCAGTCATGACAAGACATTCTCAAAGTTAAATGAGTCATATTTTTTGCCAGGAATGAGAGCAGACGTCAAAAGATTCGTGGACAGGTGCAAAATTTGTCAACATTCAAAAGGGAAAAGGTATAATGCAAGCTTATATCAACCATTACCCATACCTGACAGGTTGTGGGATGCAGTAAGCATGGAATTCATATTGGGGCTGCCGAGAACACAAAGAGGGTTTGATTCACTCTTTGTGGTAGTGGATAATTTTTCTAAGATGGCACATTTTATACCATGTCAGAAAACCAGTGACACAACTCACATTGCGAATCTGTTTTTCAAAGAAGTCATTCGACTTCACGACTTACCGAGGAGCATAGTTTCGGATCGAGACACCAAGTTCGTGGGACACTTCTGGAGAACCTTATGGGAAAAGCTAGGAACAAACTTGTCATTTAGTTCATCTTATCATCCTTAGACGAATGGACAGACAAAAGTTTGGGAGACTTTCTAAGGAGCTTGGTGACAGAACACAACAGTCAGTGGGACAATATTCTGCCACAGGCGGAATTTGCTTATAATGATTCAATCAACAGAAGCACAGGGCAGAGTCCATTCCAAATTGTTTATGGGATGCAGCCAAGGGGAGTCTCAGAATTGAGAGATTCAGAACCGAATGCAACTAGGAGTGCTAGTGTAGAGGATTTCGCAGAAGCAATGAAGGAACTTCACAGCTAGGTGAAGGAGCGATTGAAAAACTCGAGCCAAGAGTATAAGCGCAGAGCCGATCAACACAGGAGACAACTTCAATTTGAGGTTGGTGATTTGATTCTGGCACATATGAGAAAGGAAAGGTTTCTGAAAGGGACATATAACAAACTAAAGATGAAGAAGATCGAACCATGTAAGGTCTTGAAGAAATTTGAGGCAAATGCTTATGAGATTGAATTACCCGATGGGATCAGAATTTCTCCGATATTCAATGTTTCAGATTTGTACCCATACAAATTTGAGGAAGCAGGAGTAGGTAGTGATGAACAACCGGAGGTTCATTGGACTAAACAGATGCTAGTTGCAGAGAAGCCACAGATGGAAAGCATACTGGACAAAAGAGTCAGCAAGAAAACCAGAAGAAAGGAATATTTTGAATACTTGGTCAAGTGGAAGGGACATCCAGTTGAAGATGCCAGCAGGGAGAATGAAGCAGAGATTTAGAAGCATGGATAGACCATGCAAGAGCTCATGGACAGGAGCCCATGAAAATTTTCAAGCGAGGGAGTATGATGCAGGAGCATCACCAACAACAAGCGAGCGTGGGACAAGCGCCAACGCATTTTGGCACATGATAAATTGTTTGAAATGTTTTAATGTTGGATGCACCAAACTTAAATGAAACAATTAAGAAATGGCGTACTTCTTGATTGTAATTAGACCTTGAGTGTTCTGCTCTCGTCTGAAGGACTAAGAGGCATTTATGTTAATGAATGTAAGTAGGTAGCTTTGAATTCTTAGATTAGACAGTTTTAGGAGCCGGAGGGAAAACGGATATAGACACCCTCACTTGTATCATTGTAACATTAGCAACATAATAAATCGAAGAGAGCATAGAGAAGAAGAAGCAGAGAGTTGTGTAGAAAAACCCCATGTATAGAAGTTCTGGATTAATACAAGACCTTTAGTTCAGACTCATGGTGTCAATTTGATTTATGTGTTGCACATGTTGATTGATATATGCTTGTTTACTCTCTGTCATGCATTTGATTTCATGCGTGAATGTTTGATTTCATGTTGAATGTCTGAAATATGAAGAGAGGGAGAGTAAGGAATGAGTTTCAATTGTTTCTCAGTATGAGCAAGAGTTTTCCTGCAAGGAGTGCAGCGAAATCGTCCGCAAGGAGTGCGTTGACGGGTTCAGAGATTTAATCTCTGAAAGCTCAGGAGGGATAACAAAATTTTTCTCATTCTCATAGGAGTACGAGCTCAACACAGAGGCCGTTCAAAGTGTGCGCAGGCTGAGTGAAATCTCAGTGTTTGCAGCTTGAGTGAAATTGTTGAAAGACTGTTGTCGTAGGGAGTGCGTATAGTCAAAGAGGTTCAAATACTTGGAAGTATTTAAAGAATTTCCGCAAGGAGTGCGTGCAGGAGTCTTTTTGAAGACTCGAGTTGTGGAGAAATCTCAGAAGGGATAGAGTCTTCGAAGTTGTCGGAGAGACACTCAAAGGACTAGTGCCTTGAAGCATCGGAAGAAGGCGCAGTGATATCGTTTCGCGGGTGGACAAGTTTTGTGAGAAAACACTTTATTCATTTCGCAGGAGTGTTAAGGAGGAATTGAAAGGTCAAAATCCTCTGCAGAGGATTCACGAAGTCCTGAAAGCCATCAGATCTTGCAAAGGAGAAAGAAGGTTACGGTGGGTGTTTTCCTATGTGCCAGCTCAGGAAAAATTTGAGCCGTAGGATTTGAGCCAACAGGGGCCGTCAGATCACTCGCTCATTCGCATCTCGGGGTTTCGTGGGTTGAAGAGTCGAAATCTTTTCATCAATATTCGCGAGGTCATGAAAGGCGAAATCGCGAAGAGGATCAGGGCTGTCCATCTGAGAGTGGACAGGTGGCCTACTCGCCAACATAGAGGTCAGACTTTCATTGACCAATTCGGGGTTTCGCAAGTTGAAGAGCTGAAGGCTTAGCATCCAGACTTGCGAAGTCGCGAAGTCTGAGAAATTCCAAAAAGGCGGGAAGTTCCTTGTGGGACCCGCATAGACGACGTGTCGAAATTTCTCTATTTCGGCATATCGAAGGATAAGAGGTCGAGACTTTCATCCCAAAAGTCCCAAAGCATCAAGTAGCGAAGTTGTGAAAGAATCTAAGCTGTCCATCGAAGGAGGACAGGTGGCAGAGATCAAAAGGATCTCGCAAACTCGGAGGTTCGCAGGGTGAAAGTCCAGAACTTGGTTGTTCCAGGTCGTGAGCGGCGAAATTGTGAGGAAAGAGGATAGCCGTCGGATTCGGGTCATGGGAGGACCGTTGGATGAAGAACCCCATTGGAATTTCGCGCATTCGGGGGTCGAAAGGAGTTGTTTTCAACATCAAAAGTCATGAAGTGCCGAGAGCCGAGGCATGTGGTAGAACCACGCAGTGGGCTCGGAAAAGTAGACAGGCGGACACTTGTCTCCAGGAGGAGGTGGAGTCAACACTCCATTGACTTTCGCATATCGGGAATTCGTGAAGTAAGATCACGAGAGTTCAACCTTTGAACTTGTGAAGTGGCGAGAAGCGAGAGGGGTTTGTGTGAAGCTCAGCCGGTGGTCACGCATAGAGGCGCTGATGAAAGAAGAACCATACCCGTATCAACATTTCAGGTATCGCAGAATTGGAGAGGAAGAGTTGGGAGTCACGACTCGCGAACTCGCGAGCTGCGAAAAGGACCTGTGGATCGATAAATCATGATTCCAGCGGGAATCGAAAGAGTTGATCCCGCTCAAGGGCATAGAGAACGATCCTGTGAGCGGATCTCGGCTCGAGGCCGATAGGTCCTGCATCGATATTCCCACTTGAGTGCACTAGCCACACCTTGCCTCATCCTCACTTCAAATACCAGACACCCAAACGATCAGAATGATAGTAATTCCAAACTTATGCAATGGCAACACTATTTTAGGGTCTTATTCCACTCCTCCCATCGTAATGGCTTGCATTCCCTTGGAGTTGTTATGGATTTAATGTTAGGGTTTCCGATCGTAATATTCCATTACTACCGACTATTGTGAGGTTCCATGGAGGGTCATCATCTCTAGGTGAGCGCAGGTATGATCCAAGCCACTGTAATGTCGAATTAACCACTCTTTTGTGCGTAGATCTATGTTATGACTCTCATGCCATCGTTGTGTTATTAAATGTATTCCTTGTCTAAGAAATTTCCCACCTTCTCATTTTAATGACTTGCATGAGAAGACATGGAGGGGATGCCAGGTGTGGCAAGGAGGCACGTGACAACCCACCACGTAGTCTCCAATGGCACTGGGTTTGGCACACAACCTATGTTGGGAACTCGAATCGGGGGACAAAACATATGTTCATGTTAACCTTGGAAATACAAAGCATTATTTGAGATATCACAAATTTGGTGATGTACAATAGTAAAGATTTATTTTAAATTATATTTTGTTTAAAAAAAATGAAGATATTAAAAAATATTCAAACCTCAAATTTTTTATTGTTTGAAAAAATCAAAATTCAAATAAATGTATACTTACTCTAATGGAACTTCTAAGGACAATTCCAACAAAATAACTTTGTGCAACATATATGAGTTCTCAAATCACACTTGTGGTGTTGGCATTACGAGCTTTGATGGCATTCCCTACCTTAACTAGTGCAACTATCATGGCATTCACCTATTCCACTCCATCCTTTTGTTTTATAATCATATAAAATTATATTAATCATTCTTTTTGCATTCTCCTTGAAATAAGTGTCAATATCTGAAGGACATGGAAATTCTAAAATAGTTTTTTTCTAGAGCCTAGTCAGAATTAAGGTAAATTTTAATGGTCCATACTTATCTAAAAGTATAGAAACATTTGTCGCTTTTACTAATTCTTAAAATACTAATTATAAAATGTTGGGTGATATTATTTTTTGATAGAAGATTCACAAAGTTTATATTAGAGTAAAAAATTGTGAAACCATTTCATCAATAGTGTATAGATCAAAATGTATTATTATTATCTATATTTAGTATTTTAAATTTAACTGAATAAATTTCATATATTATAATAGTTGGGTGATATAAATTAATAAAATCTTTGGAAAAAATAAATATTAATAAAATATATAATTGTGATTTTAGTAAACAATTATATTATAACTTTGTCTTCTAATCTTTGAACAATAAAAAAATTAAAAATAACATTATTATTACATCATCATTATTATTAATAGTGAATAATTATGTTATAATGTTATTATTATAATATATAAAATAATAAATAAAAACATAAATATTCAAGTCACAATCATTCCACTCATCATATTTAAGTATTTTTGTTTTTAAACACATTTAATCTATTGTATCTTGTTGGAAAACAAGCAATTTACCTTGAAGAACAGTTAAACATTGTATGGCATTAATGGGTTTAACTTTTTTCAATCACAATCCAAATTAAACAATTTTATAAAAGTAAAGTTAAATACCATATACCTCGAATGGGGTGATATCCAATGCCAATGGGTGTTGATTTGGCATTTGGACGTCAAGGCACCTGGTAGCATGGGCCTTGAGCCATTTGTGGGAGTGTGGGAAGATCTCTACAACATGTTTTTGGTATCACTAATTTTCGGTACTCATAGTAAACAAACCTTCATCATGGGCCAAAGTACAACAATGTTGATTCAATATTCCTTAAATTTTGGTACTTTGATTTTATGGAAACATTAATGACTCTCCCACTGTCATGCACAAGAGATATGACAACGGAACATCTCCTGGAGTCCATTGAAAATGCGACTCCCCCTCTAGTTTGGAATTTTTTCTTCCATTATTAGCACTGGAATAGGCATCAGGTTGTTTCAATTTGGGTGGAAAAGGTTGATTCGGGATCCACTATGTCACGCCAGAGAGGATGCTCCAAACGAGGCGAGGGTGACCATATTCCTCCTAGTCAAATCGCCACTGGATCTGGAAGCACTAGCACTGGAAGCAAGAGGCACAGGTCTGAGAATTCTCCATAGGGCTCGGCCTCCCCTAGTCAGCAAAACAATGAGCATACTTCCATTGGTTGGGAATGTAATATCGAATGGCTCGACTATCATGGTAACTCTTCGGGGTTTTCTCTAAGCATGTTCCCAAGTTCATCCTATCCCTCTAGTGCTCCTCAAGAATCTCCATATAGTACAACAAGCCATAATTCATGGGACTTTCCTTCTATCTCTCCATGTTCCTCATCTGATGGGACCACACAACGATTTCATGATGCCTTGGGCATCCTCCAACATTTGATTTTTGAGCTTCGCAGTGAGGTAGTCGACCTCAAATTCAAACTAGAGTTGTTGGACCTCTGAATCTCCATGCTTGTGGAAATTTTAGACAATCCATATGCTCTGTCAGCTCAGGATGCAACACGTACCCAACAATCCATTTTCCTTCCTTTGGGACAATTTGATGATACCTCGATTGAAGGCTAGGTTCATTTCCCTTATTAGATGTTTTGTGTTCTAGAAGTGAGGTTATCACTTTAGTTTTGCAGTTTTGGCCAACTCTTTGGCCTAGGTTCTACTCTATATTTGTGTTACTACTTCAGTATTTTGGCCCCGCGAGGCATATTAAACTTGACATTGCACTGGCTCCAAGTTGGTTTCCATCTATGGCAACTTTTTCCCCAACATAAACTTGTATGCTTGATATTGTTTATTATGACAGGTAATATATAGAAAACTTACTTGCAAAAAAAAGTTAAATATTATATGGCAACTGTAAATTTAAATGAGTGTTACATCTCAAATTTAACTTTCAAACATCGAAATCATTAACAATGTTCATCATTAGCATACTCATAATACATTTTATAAATCAAACAACAACAACATTATATGAAAAACATAATATACATGAGCGATATACATATGAATATACATCTTAAAAAAAATATGCAATAAACATGTCATATATGCATCTCAAGTATATAAAACAATCAATATACATGTCAATTAGTACCACTATTATCCAGGTCCACCATGAGATCTAGATTCATTAGTGTCTCCGTTACAAGAGGTAGAGCTTCTATCAAGACCAACTATGTCATAAATAAATGTCAAAAAAAGTGCACTATCAAATGTCTCTCTATCAAGATCATCAAGATGTGCAACAATAGTCGATGTGAACATAGTGTCCAAAGCATGAAAAGCTTGTGACAGATGTGGAGGAAGAGGAGGAGGAGGGGGATCGATGGATGATAACACATGTGGAGGAGGAGAACAAGTATCGATGGATGGTAACAAAAGTGGAGGAGGAGGAGGAGGATCATTGGAATATGATGATGCATGTGGAGGAGGAGGAGGAGGATCAGACGTGGATGGAGGTTCAGACATGTTTGGAGGGGGAGGGGGAGGAGGATGATCATATGTGGATGTAGGTTCAGACACATGTGGAGGAGAAGTAGGAGGATGAGGAGGATCAGACGTGGATGCAGGTTCAGACACATGTGGAGGGGAATAAAGAGGATCAGTGGATGGTGCATCCAACTTATGTGGAAGAGAAGGAGGAGGAGGAGGAGGACCAAGTGGTGGAATAGAGGATTTGGATGGCTCTGTTGATGAGCTAGATGGAGTGGTATCATGAACAACACCCCTCAACCAATCAATGAGGTTGACGACACCAACAATATAATGCATCAACATTGTCATGTCATGAGGCAGACTCCATATCGTAGAGAGATCATGCACCCATAACCCACTTGTTTACTTAAAATATTTTAAGTAAACAAGTGGGTTACTAGGCCCAAAACCCACTTGTTGAACTTGTTTTCAAGCCTTCCATCCTAAATAATGTACAAGTTGGAGGGTATTTAATGATAACCAAGAAATCATTTATTTTCTAATTAATGAGGGAAAATTCAAAGATATAGTTATTGATGGCAAAGAACATGCTAAATCTATAAATGACTACAAGGATGGGATGGACAATGTAAAGTCAAATAACATGCCTAGGAATGTTGTATCTTTGGAGATATTGTTTGATTTACACGATAATTTAAAGAAAGCATCTAGTGTGAAAAATAGCTCCTCCATGCGGTATGAGGTAATGAATCTTACAACCAAATATGATCCTGAGACAATGAAGTTGGGTTCTTGTTGTTTGGAAGCTAAAATAAGAGCATATATCTAGTTATTGAAGCGATACAAAGATGTTTTCACTTGGACATACCAAGACTTGAAGGTATATGATGCACACATTCTACAACTTATGATACATCTCAAGCTTGATAGTAATCTCTTTCAAGAAAAGTTATAAAAGATCCATCTATCACTGCAACCTCTAACACAAAAATAATTGAAAAAACTACTTGATCTGAAGATCATCTTTCCAGTATGCCACTCCTCGTGGATTTCAAATCTCGTTCTTGTGTGGAAGAATAGTGGTGAGATAAGGTTTTTTGTGGATTTTTAGAATCTTAATCAAGCCTCAGAGAAGGATAATTATCTTGTTTCACCCATGGAACACATCTTGTTTCTTATCACAAGTTCAACTATCACTCCTTGATGGATTTTTCAAGTACAATTAGGTTCTTGTCTCAGATAAGGATAGGTTTAAAACCACTTTCAGAACCAAATGGGGTTTGTATGCATTCAAAAGGATGCCATTTGGTTTGGTGAACATTGGTGCAACTTTTCAGTGTGTAATGAATATTTCTTTTAAAAGCCTTGTTAACTAAAGCATGGTTGGATACATGGATGGCACCATGATATTTTCAAAGAAGTTCTCCAACCAACTACAATACTTAAGGAAAATCTTTGACAATTGTCAGAAATATGTGATCTCTTTGAATTCTGAGAAAATAATATTGGTTGTGGTAGAAGGAAATTTGCTTGGCCACATCAGATCAAAATATGGTATTGTAATACCCCATATTGTAAAATGTGTATATGTACATATGTTTTTATAAGTTGGTGAGAAAGTATAGTTGTTGGGCCAGAGTGCCCGCGTATATATGTTTTGGGATGGAGTTCTTGTGTAATATTAGGCTAGAGAGCCTGTATGTGGAGAGGTAGGTGAGCTTGGAATTGTAAATTGTAATCACACTCTGATATATTAATAAAATACATCATTGTCGCAGACCAAGTTAGACAAACAGTATGGGGGGATAGGACTCCATGAGAGGGAAAAGGGGGCTAAGGGATTAAGGAAAGGGACCAAGTGAAGGGGACTTAAGCCAAGGAATATAATAATATATTCCTAAGTCCTAAGTTATTTTTTTATCCTAAGTTCCCAAGTAATGGGATGAGTTCCCATGTGGTGGGGAAAGAGTTCCTTAGTTGCCACTTGTCAAAAAGGGAACACACACATATAAAMTTTGATTTTAGTGGAAAACAAGGGGGGATTCCATCAYTCTCATCATTCATTCTTGCCATTCTTGCTCTAGGATATGGGGTGTGAGCTAGTGAGCCACTGTGACATTGTTATCTAGTGAACCCTTTGAATCCTAGGTGGATTTGGGTGAACAATTCTCCTTGGGTTGCCTTGGGGAAGGCTATAGTCCCGAAGGGAGAATTGTCTGGGATAATTTTCCCTAGTTGTGAGGCTTGGAGGGTGCATGGAGACTCCAATATAACATCTAGAGTTCCTAGAGACACATATTTCCGAGACTTCATGGCCAACCTATTCTGGATCCCTCGAATGGAAGTGGGATAGCCCGAGGGACTGCGTTGTAGAGAAGGGGGTACACTTCCTTGGATTGTTCAAGTTGATGGGGAATGAAAGGCTGTAGGTTGGAATTTCTCTTGGAGTTTGGTATTATTATAGCGCAAGTTTTAGTTTGGGAAAATCCCAACCCAACCACAAAAGCAAGTGCCACAACTTGGGAATCCTACACCCAATGTCACCTCGATGCAGGTCCCACAATTCAAGGGTGACTAGGTCACTCTAGAGAGGAAATCCCAATGATCCTAGGGGGATTGAGATGGAGATGGATATGGATGGAATTGAAGCTCCTATAGGTCAAGTCTAAGTGGGATGAAAGGTGGGAAAATATGCCTTGTAAGTCAAGTAATTGTTGCCCCACAGGTATAGTACTTCTCTGGATGATTGTACCTACCTGAGACACAAGAAAAGACACTTTGCAATGATATATGTTAGTTGGATCAGAAAGTTAAGATTTATGTCCCTAATTTTCAGCAGTAAATGGCAGTTTATATCAGCAACTAAAACATCTAAATCAACATACAAATATCTAAACTAGTTAAGTAAATCAACATCAAGATTGACAATGAATATAGGCTGAAAGATGACACTAAAGAAGCTAGAGAAGATGGTTGTTGTAAACATGTGTTTTATGCAGAAAATTGAAGCCTTATGGCAGTAGCATTCAATGACATGCAGAAGCAAAATCAACCATGGAAAAGTGCCAAGAACTAGCCCAAAAGGTGTGCCCTAGTTAGTAGAGTAAGTGAGAAAAATTTAGGAGTTAGTATAGGGTTATTTTAGGAGTTATGAGGGTGTTAGTAGCTAGGGTTATGCAGCCCTAATGTCTGTATATTAAAGTTTGTAATAGATATTAGAGTAGTGGGAGAGAGGGGATGCCCTAGTGGGGGAAGACTCCTCTCAATGAGGCAAATCAACTTCAAGCAAGAAACCTTTCAAAAGACCCAAAATTGTGTTTCCCAAGGCAATGACTTTATATCTCCAATGCAAAAAAGTATGACTAGTAGCTTTACTATTGGGTTATTGGAGTCAAATAAACAATACCTAGAGAAGCTACCTCCTTGGGGGTGTAATCCCTTTTTCTTCCCAAGGCAAGTTTCTCTATCTAGGGTTTAGGCTAAGAGGGTGTATGCCCTTATACTTCTCTTAGAAAACCCTTATATAATCAATGAGATGAAACAATAAAATGATGAAGACTATGGTGGGGGTGTATGCCCTTATACTTCCCACCTAGCTCATAGCATAACAATACTTGACTTGAAAAAAAGTGATAGCATAATAGTAGAAAACCATACCAAGATCAAGAGAAATGCCAATATAATCCACCACAAGAGCTAGAAAACATCATCCAAGGCTAGCGCTAGAATTCCATCAACCATTTACCAATAGATATCCATAAACAAGTGGACAAGAGATAGAAAAAGCCAAGTGTGGTGCAAATTTCAGACCAAGGCCTCTCACAAGAGGGAGAGTTATGTTTTAAAATTCGATCTTATGATCTCTATTTATACAAAATGTATCTAAAATAGTTTGTCCAAGTAAAACACAATATTAGGGGTCAAAAACCCTAATATTACCCCCTTAAAAAAGTAATATTAAACAATTCACTTAAAATTTCACTTTTTGCACAAATAAAACCCTAATTTAAGAGGACGTCACCCCTTTAGGGGACGTTTTGCCACTTTGAGGAGGTCGTCGGTGTTGGAGAAGCATGGGTAGGCCTCCAAAGGCCACATGTCAAGCATCTAAGAACTCTTATCATAGTGAAGAACCTCTTCTCCTCAAAACGTCCATGTGTCAAAAGAGTGGCACCTCATCACCATGCCCTAGCCCCAAAAAGCATGATGTCAAGCAAAAAAATAGGACGTTTTTCCCCTCTTGGGAAAATCGTTTGGCAATTGAAGGTTGGGTTAGGTCGTCCAAGTCATCATCAAGGGCTTCCAAGTCTGATCTCTCTCATCCGACATGCAAGCCCCTGGCATCCAACCTGTGGGCTTGTATCCCCATGGAAGCCCAAGCTAGGTTTGTTCTCCCAAAATTGTCCACCAACTAGGTCCTACAAAGACAAATGAGCACGCCCTCCAAGGATCTCAAGTCATAACATCATGATAAGTGAATCCAATCAATAAATAAGCCATCTAAGCATGTGCATCAAATATCACTATATTGAATAATTAACAACTCAAGGACACTATGGAACTTGTCAAGCTTGAATATGGGAGGGTTGATGAGGTTTCCTATTGGGTAGATCTTTCCCTAGGTCAAGAGAGTTTCCAAGATATCCCTCTCTAAGCCATGTAAAGTGGATGAAGTGGTTGGGTTCAAGACTCAATGGGAATAGGGCTCATGAAAAACAAGGGGTCGTGGTGTCTCATTCATGGGTGCCTTTGTAGAGGGTGTGTGGTACCTTCGTCCACAATGCACTTTTTCTAAGCCCATCAATTGCCTTTTAACTTTATTTCTTTATTTTCTTTCATTATAACATAAGGAGAGGTTGAAGGTCACCGCCCTGGCGTGGTGACCAGATGATGGCAATGTCACCCACAAACACCTAATGGAAATGAGAAGGTTGGCTCGTGATGAGACCCCCTTTCTCTTAGCCATGCAACTGAGAGCCATTACCCTGGTTTGGTGACCAGATGATGGTAATATCATACCACTAGATATTCATGGACTTGATAGGTCGACTCGTTATGAGACCTCCTATCCTTCAACTAACCTTTTAAACATTCTTTATTATATTGTGGGTCCTCTTTATTCAAAGATAAGTGTTTTATTGATTTCTTGGGTGATCCCTGGGAGAAGCATCTGGAAGGTTTATATAAGGCTTTTATATTTTACCCAACATCAACCCCTCTAGGAATTTATCCCCTTCTTCCCAAAGAATGAGGGACAACCCCTTCTTGCGTAAATACACCCTAAAATCCCAAGAGATAAGGAAATGGAGGGGAACGATGATTGAAAGTGGTAAGTATGGTCAGGAATGGTATGATGGATCATTAAGTGAGTTCCCAATAGAAAACCCATCCCCAAGGAAAACCACTTACTAGGGCACAATGTCAACCACCAAGGTGAAGCACGAAAAAAGGCATAATGTCCAAGAACATATCATGAAATCTAGAGCAACCTAAGATACAACATAATCAAATGGATTAAATATTGAAATGATTCTCACCATAATATTGATTTGTACCTCATGGAGCAAGGCCCACTGCTTTCCAGAAGCCAGCTGGTGTGGTGGATGCCATTTGCAAAAATGACCATCTGTGGTGGTGAGTGGGTTTTCCATCTGTGCAAAAGGGTACTGCTGGTCATGTAGTCTCTCGACACTCCATAACTGCAATGTAAGGGCCTCGAGACATGATCTCCTTAGTTATCCACAAAATGGGGATAACAGGTACCTTGGCCTAGCCATTGTTGTGCTAACTGTGAAACCTTAGTTGGCTTAGGTAGCCTTTTCCCTAGTGGATTTATAGCACC
>ML787920.1:380163-393100 GCA_009831015.1 Picea engelmannii | reverse complement strand
CCATTTCAAGAAAATATTTCCTATTTGAAATCCCTTATTATTGGATGCATGCTCATCAAACCAATGTTTAACGATATTTAGGTGAGTTGGAAATTTACTCTTGGAATTTTCTCTATCCTCCTCTAGATTTAACAATTTGTTAATCCAATTTTTCATCTTGTAGGAGCACTCACCACTTGCTTCTTGAGATAATTCAAAAGAGAACAAGAACATATTCGATGGTAGTATTACCTTTTTTCCATATATAACAAATTATGGTGATGTGCCTAACATTATCTTAGGAGTTACTTGATTTGCTCATAATGCATTCAAAATCATTGTGCCAAATTTGGTGATGGTCAATTATTTCCTTCTTAATAATGAGGATCAAGTTCTTGTTTGTTGATTATGTGATCCCATTTCCTTGTAGATAGTAATTGGTCATGTTATCACAAAATCTAGCACTTGTGTAAATCCTTAACAAGATTCTTGACAAGTGTAACATATGGAAGTACTTTCCACTCTCACCTTAGCAATTACTTATTTCATTTTAGTGAAGGATTGAGATCCAACACAAAGGAGGCTTCCCTAGCAACCTCAAGGAATCCTATAGAAAGATCAAATCAAGTCTATGGCCTCCTATATTGGTACTCAATTATACCACCACTTAGATCAAGGATCAAGGTAAACAAGGTGGTTAAGTATAGAAAATACATATTTGTGTGTGAGGTGTTATAAGGAAATAAATAACATCTATTGGGTCCAACAAGTAAAATAAATGCCCCAAAACACTACAAATCAAAAGAAAAGATATGGATGTAATAAAAATTGTATGAAAATATTATTACTTCAGAAATATGACAAGTTATGACATCAAAAGTTAACAATCCTAAAACCACTAAAATGAAATGAAAGAGATGTGAAATGAAAGATAAAACTAACACATTAAGAAACCAATGCTTGCTTAAATATAAGATGGATTGAAACAACTTCAAAATGTGCAAGACATCAATCCCTAGTTAGTTGAAAACTACAACAATGGTGCAATAAATGATTTCAAGCGAATTTTCGAAGGTGAAAAGGATGCAATCCCTAGACATTAAGATATCAGAGAATGAAAATTGAAGAGGGAAAGAAATTAAACCTAAATGTACCATAAGAGATCAAGGGGGAAAAGGAATTAAGTTTTAAGGTCACTTTGCAAGAGATTAGACTAGTTTTGTCTAGCTTCATTGGGCATATAGAGTCAAATATGCAACTTCTATGGAGAGAAAAGGAAAGAAAAGACTCAAGAATTAAACCCTAGGTTTGTCCACTACAAACCTTAGGTATTAACCCTTTAGGAGAAAAACTCAAGGTAGTCCACTACAAACCCTAAGAGGTCATCCTATGTCTTCTAAAGACCTTTAACAAGAGATCTAGATGGATTTTGGTTGAAACCCTAGAGTAGTCTACTAAAAACCCTAGAGAATTGACCTATAAGAACAATACTAGAGTAATCCACTATAAGCCCTAGAAATTCCCTTATGTCCTTTAACAATCTTGAAATAAATGAAAGCAAGGGAAGTTAGTTCACTACAAACCTTAGTAGGGTTTCAAGACAAAGTTTATCCAAGAAAAAAAACATAACATGCAAATTAACACAACTTTGATAAAGTATTTACTCAATGCATCAATAATAAACCATCAACACTTACTAGTCAAAATTTTGAGCATGAAAGAAACCCTAAACATGAAATAATCCACAACAAACTTGTAAAGTATCCACTAGATCATCTCCAAGAAAGTGCACATAATTTATCCATGATGAATAAGAGAGTAAACAAGTGCTAGAAGTGATTCACCAAAAGAAGAGTTGTGCTTTACAAATGGGGAATCCCTCTTCTATATATGTGATACAAGCCTAGCACCTCATATCTCTAAAATCCCCTATAACATAATAAATCCATGATACACGGTGGATAGGTTGTTGGTTGTGGAGCTTGATTATCTTCCTGATTTAGAGGTCTTGTTTTTAGCCGTGTTTGGATCCCAGTTCCCGACGGGGGGGTGTGGTTCCCCCCCACATTCGTCACCAATGAGGTATTGTGGGGGCAGTGACAATATTTTGGAGCCCCCCTCGTCTTGTAGGGGTTCGGGGGAAGCACCCCTGAAGAGAAAATTTGGGGAAAATCGACTTGTAAAATATTGTAATTCCATAGTCCATCTGAACCATTCATCGTTAGGTTGCAAATCTGACGATAGAAGTTATGTTAGGGTTTTTTTCTTAGAAGGAAACCCTATTTTATGTATGAGGGAATGGTATTGTGATGATGTATGAGAGTGAATATTTTATTTTGAGAGAGATTGTAAGAAAGAAGAGGAAGTTACAGTGGGTGTGTTGAAGGTTGTATCCCTTAATTTGTTGGATAATAATAAAGGAAGGACTGGAAATTTGTCTTGGGGGCATAGCCTATTTTGGGTGAACCACGTATATCTATGTATGTATTGTATTGTGTATATTTTGTGTTTTATTTCCGCATTGTTTTATAATATTACTTTTCTATCCTCTTTTTTCTAACAATTGGTATCAGAGCGAAAGGTAACGTGTAGGAAAAGAGTGTTCCTTATTTGAGTGGGAGCAATGGAAGAATATGGAAAGTTTAGGTTCGATAAATTTAACGTCCAAAACTACCAATTATGAAAGATGCATATGGAATACTATCTATATCAGAAGGATTGTTTCCTATCATTTGGGGGGGGGGGATCAAAGCAACCAGCGAGTATGAAGGACGAAGAATGGGATGATATGATTGCGCTTGGAAGAATCGGTGGCCTTCAACATTTCAAAATAAAACACAACAGAGGATATGATGAAGGCATTGGCTAAAGTGTATGAAAAACCCTCAGCCTCCAATAAGGTATTTCTAATGAAGCGATTATTTAACATGAACATGTCATAAGGTGGGTATGTTTCTGGTCATTTAAATGAATTTAATACGGTTACTAATAAACTAAGTTTTGTAGGATTTAAATTTAATGATGAGGTTAGGGCTCTTCTAGTCTTGTGCTCATTTCCAGAAAGATGGAATGGCTTGGGCATGGTTGTAAGTAACTATGTCTCTGGTCCAAACACTCTAAAATTTGATGATGTTGTTGGTGTTATCCTTAGCGAGGAATTGTGACAGAAAAACACATGTGAGACATAAGGTAATGCATTGACCATGGAGAAAAGGGTAAGACAAAGGGTGATATGGATTATGCTGAGAACAAAATGAGATAACAACAAAAATATAGCAGAGAACACAAAAATACAGTGAACCCCAACTTCTATTAATGAATAAGATAGAAAAGCATTGTATAACATAAACTGGAAAACTGGAGTAGCTTATCTCTGAAAAGAAAGAGATGTTGGCTATGATTCATTCACAAGAAGCCTTACATCACACTCCATTGCATGCTTAAAGGGCCTCCTTCACCTCAATTATATATGAGAGAGTGAGAGGAGAACAATTCCCATGTTGCATGTGGGATAAATTAGTCTAAGTTTATAAAATTCCATAGGCATGTAAAACACTAGGACTTCCTGGGAGGTCACCCATCCTAGTACTAATCTAGCCCAAGCATGCTTAACTATGGAGTTCTAATGGGATCCGATGTATTAACACTATGTTGTAAGAATCTACATAATACCACTAGGAATTCATTACATGATGTCTGTAATTAACAAATTAAGATGGTGTTACATTCCATTCCCCATCAAAAGGGTGAATATCATGGTTTATCAAAACCATAGGCTCAAAATGTTGATTCAGTGGAAAAGGTGGATGGCCATTGAGATCCACTTGGATCATTCATCCTCGTTAGGAAGCAATGGTCCCCATTGTGTCAAGTTCCCTCAGGAGATGGGGAAACTTCTGTTGAATCCGAACCTTGGTGAGTCACTTGCCTTATTGAAGTAGATGTACTATTTGTACTTTGCATGTGGAAGGATGTCATGAACCTGTTAGAGGTTTTGGATCCATCCAACATATTTGGATACATGGTTTACCTTGTTCTAAGTGTGGTAGGACTCTATCATTGAAGATGTAGCAAGAAGAGTTATATCAATGGGGGGTAATGGTTGGAACCCCAATCATGCCTGAAAAGGGTTGTGGCCAATAGAGATATGTTGAACATATGGAAGACTCTCATTCTCTTTATGCTCCTCTACAATATTGTTAACCTTCTTCTATTGGATAGAAACATATTGGACCGAGGCTATAGTGGTCATAGTGACCTTCTGTTCACCATCTAACTAGATCGTGAAGAGGGAAAAGTTTTTGGTCTGAGAGATTACTTTGTGGCATTTTTTTTCTGAGATCAATGAAGTGGAAGTAGTTGGAGATACCTCTGGTACCCTATAGAGATGACCTCCCAGAGTAAAAATGACATTGCGGGGCCGCAACTCATAGGTAGCATGAAATTTCCACATATATGGTTGTCCTAAAAGAACATCACATGCTTCAAGTGGGAAAACATCACACACTACCTCATCCTTGAAGGGATTGATTCCATAGGACAGGTGCCATTGTTGGCTGACACAGATGTCTCGTCCCTGGCTCAACCCTATGATGGTGTATGGTTGGGGTTGTAGCATTGTTGGTAGCTTCAATATCTTGACAACCTCGACTGAGATCAGGTTATTTTGACTCTCGCTAACCACAATGAAATGCAGTGGGGTCCCCTTTACCCACATCTATGAGTGGAAGAGGCGCTCCACCTCCTCAGCTCCTCTGGTTCTTATGGTTGTATCATTGTGGCTACGATGGTAGAAGTGGGTTCTACATTGATGATTTGTTTCCCTTTATTGTTCTTTGAATCAGAGTCGAAGTCAGGTTCCAATTATTTTTCTTTGAGCTCAACCACCAATGATTGTTTCGAGCAACATTCATCGGTGTTGTGCCAGGGCTGTTGTGGAACTCACACCACTTTCTGGTGTCTTTCTTAGACTTCTCATTACCCTTCTTTTCCTGCATATTGGACTGAATCTCTTTAGGTTTGAATTCCTTGCATTGTCCTTCATTATGTGAGTTATGGTTTCCTTTTCCATGATTATGTTGTGGTGTGTTTTCAAACCCAAACTCCCGCTTACTTTGCTTCTTGAATTTCTGCTCAATTTTGACTGCATATCAATACGCAGCTCCCAGTGAGGATATGTCCAAGAAATCCATCTATGTTTGTATGTACATGTGCAAACCACTACGATAATTCAAAACCAAGTGTCAATCAGAGTCTTTTATACCCAGCTTTCAATGCAAGGTATGAAATATTTTAGTGTACTTTTGCATCGTCTGGTCTCTTTTATGACACATAGTTGTCCATCTCATGTATTGGTCATCATAGTTTTGTACAGGGTAGAATTACTCCTTTAGGGAATCTACAAAGGTCGCCCAAGTGGGTTCTCTCTTGAATGGTGTAGATTCATCCACGGTGTACCTCTCCCAGTAACCTTCCCACCAAGCTCTGACATGGGGAGGGTATTTAAGGAGCGCGAAGGTGATATTTTCACTGTCATAAACTTTTTGGATGGAGTAATAAATTTCTAGCAGATTCAACCATTTTTCTAGAGCATCTACATCTATATAGCCTTCAAATAAGGGGATATAAAAATTGACTTGTACCTTGAAGGGTGTCATACCTCTGAAATGGTTGCTTGTCGAATATCCCTTGGTCATTTCCATTGGTAGTGTTCAAAGGATCTTATCAAAGTTGTCCATCATCTTGTTCCTTTGTCGCACGAGGGATTCCTCGAGCAATGTCTTGAAATGATATCATGCTATGTCATATCTATTTTCTTCCGCCATGGGAGGTCGCTTGGGTTGGTGAGATAGGCTGTCCTCAAGTGAAATTAGCTCGAGACCCAACTCTCTATACCCTGACCTTGTCAGGGACCCACTCTAAAAAATGACAAGGAGAAGACTGATTTGATACCACTAATATGTATTATGTTGAGAAAAACATGAGACAAGAACAAAAATATAGCAGAGAACACAGAAACACAGTGAAACCCAACTTCTATTAATGAATAATATAGAAAAACAATGTATAAAATAAATTGGCAGAATGGGCTATCTTATCTCTGAAAAGAAAGAGATGTTGGCTACGCTTCATTCATCAGAAGATTTACATCACACTCCATTGCATGCCTAAAGGGCCTCCTTCACCTCAATTATATATGAGAGAGTGAGAGGAGAAAATTTTCCATGATGCATGTGGGATAAATTAGTCGAATTTTATAAAATTCCATAGGCATGTAAAACACTAGGACTTCTTGAGTGGTCACCCATCCCAATACTACTCTAGCCCAAGCACGCTTAACTACGGAGTTCTAATGGAATTCGATGCATTAACACTATGTTGTAAGCATGTACATAAGAGCACTAGGAAATCATTACATGATGTTTGTAATTAAGAAATTAAGATGGAGTTACATTCCATTACCATCAAAAGGGTGAATATCATGGTTTATCAAAACCATAGGCTCAAAATATTAATTCAGTAGAAAAGGTGGGTGGCCACCGAGATCCATCTGGATCAAAGGGAAAGAGGAAAGATCCTAGGGAACTATGGGAATTATAGGAAGGGAAGATCTAAATCTAGACTAGCAAAGATCGAGTGCTAGAATTGTGGGAAGAAAGGAAATATGAAGAAAGATCGCATATCTCCAAAGAAACAAGGAGATGGACAACAGGAGAAAAAATTGGAAGCAAATGTAGCAGGTGATGTGTTACAATATTCTTTGATTATTTCTTTAGATAATATTATTGATTCTTGGTTATTAGATTCAGGGGCTTCATTTCATGCCACACCCCATAGAAAATATTTTCAAAATTATGTTCAAGGTGATTTTGGATAGGTTTATTTAGGTGATGATGAACCATGTAAAATTGTTGGAATGGGTAAGGTACAAATAAAGTTAAAGAATGCAAACCAATGGTTTCTGAAAAAGGTGAAACGTTTTCCAGATTTGAGAAGAAATATAATTTCAACGGGGTAGTTGGGAAGTGAAGGTTATATATCTACATTTACAGAAAAGGCATGGAAGGTCACTAAAGGATCACTGGTAATAGAAAAAGGAGAGAAGGTAGGTACATTGTATTTATGTACTGGTAATGTTGAATCTTCTATCTCTTTAGCTTCTACAGGAGTGGATACAACATTGTGGCATCATAGGCTTGGACACATGAGTGAGAAGGGGATGCACATACTCCAAAAAATGAATTCGTTGCTAGATCTTAAACAAGTTGATTTGGATTTCTATGAGCACTATGTTTATGGAAAACATATGAGAGTATGATTTCTCAAAGTCGGAAAGGAAAATAAAAGTGAAAAGTTAGAGCTTGTGCATACAGAGGTATGGGGACCAACTCAAGTATCATATCTTTGTGGATCTCTTTATTATGTTACTTTTATTGATGATGCAACTAGGAAAACTTGGGTTTATTGCATTTGACAAAAATATGTTTTTTTTGCACTTTTAAGAAATGGAAAGCTTTGGTTGAGAATGAGACGGGAAAACGGTTGAAGTGTTTCAGATCAGATAATGGAGGTGAATATTGCAACAAAGAGTTTTACAATTATTATTCATACCATGGGATTCATAGAGAGAAGACAATTCCAGGAACACCACAAGAAAATAGTGTGTTATAAAATATGAACAGGACAATCATGGAACGTGCAAGGAGTATGAGATTGCATGCAGGGTTTCCCTTACATATTTAGGAAGATGTTGTAGATACTTTTGTTTACTTAAGAAACATAGGTCCTTCAATATCCTTGGATGATGGCATTCTAGAGGAGGAATGGACAATTAAAAAGATAAAGTACTCGTTTTTGAAGAATTTTGGTTATGAAGCATGTGTCCATATTGATAAAGAAAACATAACAAAGCTTGAGGAAAAATACAAGGAATGTACCTTTATTGGATACAATGTTAATGCTTTGGTTATCGCTTGTGGGATTATGAAAATCACAAAATCATTAGGAGTAGAGATGTGGTATTCAATGAAAAATTAATGTACAAAGATTTGTTACAGTGAAAGAAACTGGAAAAGGAAAACACAGAATACACAGTGCCTGATGAGATAAAATAAAATGAAATTCCAAAGGTACCAGAAAATAAAAATGTACAACAACAGGAGCAGTGGGTACCTCAAACTCTTGCAATTGTTGTTAGAATATATACCAGGTCAAGTAGACCCCCTGAATGATATTCTCCTTCAATGTATTATTTATTGTTAACTGATTCTGGTGAACCAGAAAGTTATGAAGAGACAATGCAGGTAAACACTAAAAAGAAGTGGGGGAAAGGCATGAAAGAGTAATTGGTCTCCTTGGTAAATAACCAAACCTGGGACTTGGTTCAATTTCATGTAGGAAAAAGATCATTGCAGAATAAATGGGTTTACAGGTTGAAGGAAGAATATGGAGGAAAGAAGCGGTACAAAGCTAGACTTGTTGTAAAGGGGTTTGCAAAAAAAAAAGGTATAGATTTTGATGAAATATTTTCTCTTGTTGTTAAAATGACTTCAATTAGGACTATTTTAAGCCTTGTTGCAGTAGAAGATTTTAATCTTGAACAGTTAGATGTAAAAATAGTTTTTCTCCATGGGGATTTGGAGGAAGAGATTTGTAGGTAGCAACCACAAAGGTATGAGGTCAAAGGGAAGGTTAATTTGGTATGCAGGTTGAAGAAGAGCTTGTATGGCCTAAAGAAAGCTTCAAGGTAGTGGTATTTGAAATTTGATAGGTTTATGACAGAACAAGGTTATAGTAGATGTCATTCTGATCACTATGTTTATTTTAATAGGCTAGAAAATGGAAGCTATATTATATTTCCATTGTATGTAGATGACATGATTGTTGCAGGGTCTAACATGCAGGATATAAATGTGCTCAAAAGGAAATTATCTAATTCATTTGTGATGAAGGATTTGGGTGCTGCAAAGAAAATCCTTGGTATGAGAATAACAAGATATAGGAAAAATCGCAAATTGACATTGTCTCAGGGAGAGTACATAGAGAAGGTGTTGGATAGGTTTAAAATGAAAAATGCAGAACTAATTAGTACACCTTTGGCTAGCCATTTCAAATTAACCAAGGAAATGTGTCCCAAGATATAGGAGCAGATAGAATACATGTCTAGGGTTCCTTATTCATCAATAGTTGGCAGCTTGATGTATGCGATGGTGTGCACAAGACCAGATATTGCACATGCAGTGGGAGTCGTGAGAAGGTATATGAACAATCAAGGGAAATAACATTGGGACGAAATAAAGTGGATTCTCTAGTATTTGAGAGGTACTACTGCTCATGCATTATGTTTTGGAGGTTCAAACATTGTTCTATAGGGATATGTTGATTCATATATTGCATGTGATAAAGATAGTAGGAGGAGCACCATAGGGTATGTTTTTTATTGTAGGTGGAACAATAGTAAGTTGGATTTCAAAACTACAAAAGGTTGTTACACTTTTAACAATGAAGGTAGAATATGTTGTTGCTATAGAGGATAGTAAAGATATGATTTGATTACAGAGGTTTATGGAGGAATTAGGAAAGAAACAAGAGAATAGTAGGTTGTACTATGACAACCAGAGTACCATTCATTTTGCAAAGAACTCAGCCTTCCATTATAATACTAAACATATACAACTCAGGTACCATTTCATACGATCTATTTTGGAATATGGACAATTGAATTAGTTGGAAAAGATACATACTAACTAGAATCATGTAGACATGTTAACAAAGGTAGTAACCAGGGAGAAACCAAGATCCTACTCAGTTTCAGTTGGCCTTCAAGCATGAATATGAATATGAGAAACTTTCCAGGTCCAAGGTAGATCATATTCTAGTAGGTACAATAGTAGTGGAGTTATTGTGGCCAGTCTCCAAGTGGGAGATTGTTGGTTGTGGAGCCTGGTTATCTTCTTGGTTTAGAGGTATTGTTTTTAGCCATGTTTGGATCCCATTTCTTGATGAGGGTTATTTTCCTAGAAGGAAACCCTCTTTTATGTATGAGGGAATTGTATTGCGGCGATGTATGAGAGTGTATATTGTATTCTGAGAGAGGACAATGTGAGAAAAGAAGAGGAAGTTGCAGTGGGTGTGTTGTAGGTGGTATCCCTTCATTTGTTGGATAATAATAATAGAAGGACTGGCAATTTATCTAGTGGGCGTAGCCCATATTGGGTGAATCATGTATATCTTTGTCTCCATTTCATTGCATATATTTTGTGTTTTATTTCTGCATGTGTTTTATATTATTGCTCTACGATCCTCTTTTTGCTAACATAGGTCTCAATATGACCCCCAAAAAAGCCTCAAAGTAAATATATAATGCTAATACATCAAAAACATCATCTCAAAATTCCACATGTGTGAGTGGAGAGGAAAACATAAAGGTGACATAATCTCCTCAAGGGCTGTAAAGGCTCCAAAGGTCACATCCATCCCCAAAAGGTGAAAAGAATCATGAAAAGTCATGTCCCCTCATCAATATGGTGACATATAATCATCAATAAAGCGCCATCTCATCACCCATGTGTTGGTTCGGCCCAATGCAAAGTCATGTCACTCCAAGTATGGTGTCATCCTCTAGATCTCCAACATCCTAGGTCAAAGTTTCAATGTCATGCATGACAAAGGATTCATCATCCCTCTAAATTGGTAAACAATCTTCATCAAGTGCCATGGCATCTAATCAAACCCTAACATCCTTAAAGGGTTTAATTTCCAAGGTGTGGGGCTTATTTCCCTCTAGATGACACATCTGGCTATATCTACAACATCGCATCTCATCAGTGAAACACCCAAGGTCCAGGAGGTGTTGGAAGGTCTCCATATGCAACTCAAATCATCAAGTAACCCAATGCTCATCATCAAAGGTGAAACATCCACCAAACAATGCATGACATCATCATGAAACATCCTCCAAAGGACCATACCAAGGGTGCATCATTAATAAGAAAGGCTCACATAATCAAGTAATACCAACCATTACAAGATACAAGAGTCATTATAATCATACAAAGTAAGCAACAATATTATACGAGAGCCATGTAAGCAATTCACATTAGGTATCTTCTTCAAAATTCACACTAGCTTAATAATTTATGCTATTTTCCAAGTTTAGGTATGGGAGTACCATCACAAGACCCAATTAGGTGCACCAATACCCAAGTAGAGGATTATTTCCTAAGAATCCCTTCAAGTGTAAGTATAATTGAATTACATGACATGGGGTTTACTTCATGGTCATGGTATCATTGGCATGCAAGGCCACGTGTGGGCTCATCTCCATGAGCACCTTTATAGAGGGAGCGCTTAGTGCTTGAGTTACCCTTTCCTCAACAGTTTGTTTATTGATTCAAACCCTATTCTTTCATTTTGATTATTCATTCATTGCTTTGCAAGGCTCTTTTTTAGGTTTATGCATTTGTTAATTTTTTTACTAGGATTCATTAAGTCCTTTAATTTGATATGCATTATGTGCATTAGGACTTGGGGCAATTTCCTCATAGATAGGGGGTAGATCTCAAGCTAATTTTTTTCTTTTGAGTTTTCATTTGTCATTCCATTTCATTTTCCATTATTTTACTAGTTGTGTCAAACTCATGAATTGTGCCCCCTTCTTCTCATATGAGGATGAAGGCATGGACCTTTTTGGTGTACATGTAACAACCATTTCCCGAAGATAGGACAACAAAAGGAAAATAGATGGAATTTTGTAAGTATGGAAGGGAGTGATACGTTACCCATATTGAGGCCTCCTAGTAGTACCCATGTTCCCCAAGAGTGACAACACTATATTAGGACACATATGATGGCCACCAAGGTGAAACAAGGAAAAAATCACAACGTCCAAGCATCGTGATCCAGTATCTGACTTCAACCCATGATCCTCACCTAAATTCCTAATGCATTAAATGCAACACTTTATATGAAATAATGACTAATGTACCTCATGGTTGTTGGGCCACCATCATCAGATGAACCATTCTAATAAAGTGAATGATCTGAGAAATGATGGGGGGGGGGGGTGCGGCTGAGGGGAGTCTATCTATGGAGAATGTTGATCGACATCTATGGGATCATTGTCTACAATGTGGATGATCATGGAGAATGATATCATCTAGTTATCCCTAGGTGAGAGGGGGTAACATATGGCTCCAACATGGGGACATGTGCTCACTAAAGAGTGCATGAGAACCTCAACATATCTAGGAGTCCAAGACCTACAACATACATCACTCTAAAGAGAAATTCCCTGCTACATTCTAACACAAAACCATCAGTACTAAAAGGAAGGGGGACGTTATCCACCCTGGTATATGGAAAGTGAAAATAAAATTATGAAATAAATATTTTTTCATTTTCATCAATATATATATATATATATATATATATATATTGATCAATCAATAACTAGCAATCAAGAAAGAAATGATACAGTCAATATGCAAGCACACAACATGACCTAACACTATCCTACCTAATGCTGCAAGGCAACTAAAGTTCTAGTATAACCATACAACTAGTAAATCCATCCTAGCATCTCATCAAGGTCAAAATTTCTACCATTGTGCTTAGTTTTGAACCAAAACAAGAATATCAAGAACAAAATGATCATGAATAAGGATAAGCATTACATCATGACTAAAGATAGAATCCAACTCATGAGGGTGGGAAATAGGATCAAAACTGTGCCAAGATGTGCATTTACAAGCTTGGTCTATCCATCTTCGAATAGGGATGTAGTATATTGATGATGGATCATCCTTGATCCAAGCAAGGCCTTCATAATCCAACCCTTGCATCTCATAGTACTTATCCATACACTTTAAAAAATGACCATCTTTACTTTCATTTTCAATGTCTCCCAAGAAGGAATCAGATGAAAAATGGGACATAAATTCAGATCTTGAAAAAAAAA
>ML787920.1:355323-367735 GCA_009831015.1 Picea engelmannii | reverse complement strand
AATCAACATAAAAACGCATAACATAAAGAAAACTTATCTTTAATGAAAACACCAACTGGTTTCATACCTCATACATTCCTCCCAGCCATAGACACTACTATTTTAACACTCTTAATAGCATGTCACCCCCAAGTTGGGGCTATGACTCTACTAGGGTAAAGGATACCTAAGCTAACTAAGGTCTCATAGTCAACACAACAATGGCTAGTCCAAGGTACAAAAATCCAACAAAAAATCCAACATGGAGCTTCTCATTCCCCATCAACCTACAAAACCCAAGGAAGTGTACACTTGTCTCTACACCGCAGTCCCTCGGGTTGTCTCACTTCCCTTCTAGGGCTCCAACACATGCTAGTCAGGAAGTCTCAAAGATCTACGGATACAGAACTCTATATACTATATTGGAGTCTCCATGCACCCTCCAAGCCTCACACCTAGGGAAACCTATCCTAGACAATTCTCCCTTCAAGGATCTATCTTTCCCCAAGGAAACCCAAAGAGAATTTTTTACCCAAATCCACCTAGGATTCAAAGGGTTCACTAGATAAAATGGTCACATTGGCTCACTATCTTACACCCCATATCCTAAAGCAATAATGGAAACAGTGAATGATTAGAATTATGGAATCCCCCCCTATGTTTTCCACTAAAACCAAAGTTTATATATACATGTTCCCATTTTGGTAAGAGGAAACCATGTAACTTTTTCCTCACCACATGGAATTTGTCCCATTACTTGGGAACTGAGGATAAAAACATAACTTACGAGTTAGGAATATATTATTATATTCCTTGGCTTAAGCACCCTTGAATTAGCCCCTTTCCTTAATCCCTTAGCCACATTTCCCTCTCGTGGAGTCCTATCCCCTTATACTCTTTATCTAACTTGGTCTGCAACAATAATGTATTTTAGTAATGTATCAGAGTGTGATTACAATTTACAATTTTAAGCTCACCAACCTCTCAACATACAAGCTCTCTTACCTAATTTCAAATAGAAACTATGGCCCAAAACATATACACAAGCACTCCATCCCAACAACCATATTATCTCACCATCCTATAAAAAAATATGTACATATACATTTTACAACTTGGGGATCAACATGGGGGATTACATTCCCCTCCCCCTTATTTATGCGCTGTCCTCAATGCATTATATACAATTGTACGGTAAAAAAAATATTCAAAAAGTTGTGAGTCCTCCTCCCACATGACGTTATTATGATCCCATGTAGCATCTTCAGGGCTATAGCAGGTCCATTGAACCTTTACCAGGTTGATGGCTAGATTCAAGAGCACCTTGAACTTCCTATCCAATATGTGCACTAGTTGGACCTGGAAGTCACCCCTTATGCTCCACTGGGATCACAACCCAATCAATTACATGGTTAGCATTAGGAACATACCTCTTAAGAAAATACACATTAAAAACATTATGAATGCACATGGAAGCAAGTAGTGCAAACATGTATGCAACATGACCAATCCTCTCCAAGATTTCAAATGGTCTACAATATCTTATGCCAGTTTTGGGAGGCTTCCCAATTTCAATGAAATCTTTATGGCATTCACTTTCAATAAGACATGCTCACCCACTCTGAATTATCCATGTGTTCTACCTTTGTCCACATAAAAAAAATTCTTGTCTTGTGCATCCTTTAACTTCTATTTTATTTTCACCATCTTCTCTTCCATTTCCCTGAGTAAATCTGTCCCAATGATGGCTTTATCATCTAGGTTTTCCCAACTTACATGTGTGTTATACCTTCTACCATACAATGCTTCAAATGGACTCATATTCAAAGATACATGATACCCATTATTATAAGAAAATTCAAAATGAAGATAATCTTCCCATTTTGATGGCTTATCCATCAAACATAGGAGGCTTAATATTCCTAAGATATCCTTGAAGATCATCTACCTCATACCTCCTTTTATGATCTCTGACAAGAGACAAACTTGTACTACTCTCTGACTCTGATATTGAATGTGTCTTTCTAGCTGAGTGTCTTGGTGAATGGTGATGATGTCTACTATCACTTCTAGAGTGCCTATCATTTTTGGCATCCTCCCTCCTGGCATGATATATGTGCTTTGTTTCCTACCTCTAATTTGATTCTTTGTTTATTTACTTTTAGAATTTGTTCAAGATTTGTAACAGCTAAGTGTTGATGTGGTTTTGCTCCTGTTGAGATAATATAATCCTCTCATTGTCTACTTTGTAGCTCAACACTTCTCTTTGTGGGATTCTAATTGTCTCCACTAACTTTATTTTTTTCTACTTTGCCTTCTCCTTGCCCATTTGACTCAGTCTCAACATTACCCAAGATGATATTCAATCCTTTGACTCCCTTCTCATGGATGTAATCTCCCTATGCATCTTCCATGTCGTTGGTCCTCATTTTGAACCTTCTTTGTTCTACCTATACCCTTAATTCTACAAAATGTGCATGCAACAAAATTTGTTAGATAAAAATAATTTTGCAGTTCTTGAAATTATACATAATTTTATGCTTTGTAAGGCCATTAGTCATCTTCCTTCTAATCCCTTGAGAAATATGTTACTCAAATATGAACTTTGGGTCCATAAGTGTATTCTTCTATCCAAGATATTTCCAATGACTACTCTTTTTCTCAATTCTAGTCTCTAAGAAGAAAGTTGTAGTCTTCTAAATTTTGTCAATTTACCCCTTTTGTGCATGTCTCCCTAGTGCGATTAATCTCAGACACCATCATATGCCACCTATAGAGGAAAATATGTCAGGAACCAAGGAAAATTTTGTATTAGGATTTGATAATAATGATTACAGTGAGTTCACATCAACTCTCATATTGATCATTTGATGCTCCATTCAAAATATAGAACAATCTAGAAATCAGAACTTTGCACTTTTTCACCCTTTTTTTCTAGACTTGATTTTTTAACCAAACTAGTTATCTCTCAAACTAAGCATTTATGGGAAAAAATCACTTAGGAAAATTTGTTTGGCTTGATGGTTAGATAAAATGTTGAGTAAATCAAATTTTTTCATTTTTTTCATCTAGGGTCCCTTTTCCTCCTATGAAAATCCAAAAAATCCCCCAAAGGTGGTCGAGAATAGTGGATTTTTCCATTTTATGGCATCTCCACTCTAACCTCCTTGGAATATTGCAAAATTCTTCACTGGAATTTTTCATGTATGTTTTTATAACACACTATAAAAATCTCATTAGTAACAATACCCCTACCACTAATAACCATCTTGCTCTTCAAAAACATTTAGTTTGCAATTTCTAGAAAATGAGTGCATAATTGATCAATGGCCCTCATTGGAAATTTTGTATCCCTTCTCACTGTGGAAAAACCCAAAAAAAATCACTCGAAACTAATCTTTTTTGCTCCTATTATGGCCAAATTATGATTTTGGCTCCAGACTTAGTTTTTTTTTATAACATACGATAACTTTTTTCTTGTGTCATCCTTGTTGACATGGCGCCTTGGGTCCACTTGGCACCCTGAGGTGACACCATGTCACTACCTCGACCACCTACCTCATGATCCTCTGGCTCATCCCCTTCTCTCTCTCTCTTCTCTCTTCCTTATTTCTCCATCACCCTTCTTCGCTTTCCTCTTTCTTCCTTTATCTTTTATTTTCTTTTCCTTAATTTATATTTATGGGCCCACTATACCTAGCTACCCACTTGGTGCCCCGTGATTGGTTGTAGTGATTGGGTGGGTCCCATCCCACACCTTTTTTCCCTGACACACAACTTTCTCGCACACGCTAGATCAGACAACGAAGGATGAAGGAAGATCAACAACGTATATTGATTCCAAAGATCAATATGGAGGGAAGTTAACAAAAAAAATAGCTATGATACCACCAAACCTTTGTATACATGTCACGCTTTCATTGAAATCAGAGCATATTGAATTGTTTTAAAACCACCTTTAAAGGATTCGTACCACTTACGGTTTTGAGTACGCCATCATGGTCTTCCACCCTGCCACTTTCATCAGCCACCATGGACTTTCCACCATGGCAATCGACATCACCACAACCACATCACCTGACACATGTCCTCCACATCACCATGTATAGAAATTTTCCAAATTTTCAAAAATGCCCAATTTCAAAATTGACACACAGATCACCATGAAACTTTGTAATTTGTCTTCCCATGGACAATTTATTCCTTTTTCATGTTAATTAAACCTCTACACCTGAAACACAAACATCCCCACACTTATTTTTCAACAGATTTTACAGGAAAAAAAAATGGAGATTTTGTCCAATTTCACCCAATTTCTTCCATGGCTTCCATGGTTCTACAATTCTTGACCACTTGAGATGAAATTCTTCTTGAATTCACCCACTTAACTCCATATAATCATCCCCTTGATGATTCTAGGTATGAATTCCACCTAATTTCACACAGAAATTAAGGTGTTTTACCCAATTTCACCATGGTTTCTTAGTAATTTGTAAATTCAACCAATTCTAGGCCTGGAGTTTCTTAGATAGAGGTTAACTTTGGAAATTTTAACCCTTGAGAATCAATTTCCCCAAATTTCCCAGGAAATTCCCCAATTCCTCTCGGGAATTTTTTGTCAAATAACTTGCAAGCATCCTCTGAAATTTTGCATCTACAAATTTATGCTTTAGCATGCTGACTTTGGCCCATGAAATCTCAATGTTGAAATGGATTCTCTAATACCACATTGTAACACAACCCAAACTCACTTTTGGGCATATCTCATGAAAATTCAACCTCCGTCATATACTGAAATTTGTAAAATTTATTTTACCTCACTCAATAATACTTTGATACCATTAATTAATTGATTTCATCGTTCTTTAAAGCTCATATAACCTTATACTAAGATTTGATGCAAAACTGGAATATGCCCTACATATGCAACAATATGCAGACCCAAAAGCAACATGCAAAACCATGCATAACCTATAATAACATCATAAATATAATTATTCAAAACATAACATAATTAAGCACATATAACCACGCATTAATCAACATAAAAACATATAACATAAAGAAAATGTATCTTTAATAAAAACACCAACTGGATGCAAACCTTAGATGTTCCACCTAGTTATATACATTGTTACTCTAACACTCTGAACATGAGGTCACCCCTGAGTTGGGGATATAAATACACTAGGGAAAAGGCTACCTAAACCAACTAAGGTTTCACAGTTAGCACAACAATGGCTAGGCCAACGTATCTGTTATCCCCATTTTGTGGATAACTAAGGAGATCATGTCTCAAGGCCCTTACATTGCAGATATGGAGTGTCGAGAGACTACATGACCAGCAGTACCCTTTTGCACAGATGGAAAACCCACTCACCACCACAGATGGTCATTTTTGCATATGGCATCCACCACACCAGCTAGCTTCTAGAAAGCAGTGGGCCTTGCTCCATGAGGTACAAATCAGTATTATGGTGAGAATCATTTCAATATTTAATCCATTTGATTATGTTGTATCTTAGGTTGCTCTAGATTTCATGATATGTGCTTGGACATTATGCCTTTTGTCGTGCTTCACCTTGGTGGTTGACAGTGTGCCCTAGTAAGTGGTTTTCCTTGGGGATGGGTTTTATATTGGGAACTCACTTAATGATCCATCATAATGTTCCTAACTATTGAGACTTGAAATTGACATCCCCATTACCCTATTATACTCTTCACCTATACCTTTTTGGCCTACCTAAAGCTTGAGTGAATGACAAGAACACTACCAATTGCCAGTAATAAGGTCATAAGGTAAAGTATGGTTAATTCATGCATTTTGTGGTTTATTGAGTTAAGGAATTAAATATTTCATGTACTAATGCTCGATTTGTCATATGTGAATCTTTGACCTCTAGATGTCTAGCGTTCCTGTACCAGCTCAGCCATTTGGTACCTGCGTGCCAAGACTGTTGTTGTCTGAATCCGGTACCAAGCACATCCGGTACTAAAATAGCATCTGTTGTGATCCGGTACCAACACGCACTGTTATGATCCGGTACCGACGGCCACGCACTATCATGATTTGGTACCACCTTTTGCGCCCTGTCATGATCCGATACCATCTGCCTATTATGATCCGGTACTAATATGGAAAATCCTAATGCACTAAGTTAAGTGCCAGATCTCGCCTAAGTCAATTGGTAGATGTCTATTTGTTTTAGCAAGGCTATGATAAGAACAGTTTGTTAATTTCCTCATCCTCATGCACTTTGTGTCATGAGGATGAAGCTAAATATGTAACCAAATGATTGGACTTAACAACTGATTGATTTGCAAATCACTTCGCCTCCTTGTGTTTCACGATTCAGACTATTAAATAGTCATGGCAAGGATGGTAGAGGGAGTAGGAGAATTAGCATATTATCAATATGTGAAGCAGTGTGTGATAGTACAGAACATATCTTGAGTGAAGATTAATGGAATGTCATTTTATCTCCATATTCTGATTATCTATGATTAAGTGTGAGTTGAGTTGTTAACGAAAGTTTTGATTTCATGTTTTGAAATGTGAGTGAGAGTAATGTGTGTGTCGAAAGCAAGCTTCCTGTAGACTTCAATAGCTGACCTGTTGAAGCGGCAAGGGCCCACCGCCCAACAAAGGTCAGCCTCTCTGTACATTAGCATTAGTATTTATTTTCAGTAGTATAAACATTGAATTAGATAAAGCTTTAACTTTGTTAGATGATAGCAGTACAGATTAGATTAAGATTTTCATTCTATAATTGCTTAGAGATCTTTAATTGCTCTGTTTTTTCATATGCCATGTTTTTGTTCTCATGAATTTGATTTCCTTGAGTGATCATAGATGTTGGCAGCAACAGTCAAAACTACTTGGATAAGGACTAGTGAAGTTCATTGTGAACCACAGTAGAACCAACATATTGACTATTGAACTACCCATGCTATGCTTTGTTGATTGATGTGTGATTTCTTTTCAGAAGTGTGGATTGCATAGTTAGTTTTTCGTGTCAGATATCAGAGTTGATCTATCAAACCAATTCCATCTCATACTTGCATGTGCCATAATGGAACATATAGCCTCTCTGTGAAAGACAACCAAAGTGCATTGCAGTTTGCTATTTTGATTTGTTTCCAGCATGCATAATCTAGTTTAATTATATACTCGTGACATTAGAAATTACCTTTATTATTGGTGTCTTGTAACTCTGTTGATTATGAATCTCAGATTGATAATTAATGAGTGCATTATACTAAACATATAAGTAGCACAACATTTTGGCGTCATTGCTGGGGAGTTTCAAACGATAGGAAGTGATTTTTAGCTTAGATTTTTTGCATAAATTTTAATGTTTTTAAAAAGGTTGCTTGAGTGAGGAGGATAAAACATTTAATACGTGAGTGAAGAGCCGTGCAGCCACTAGAGTGGGGTTCTCCAAAGCTAGGTTGCCTTCTTACCTTCTATATAGAATTGGGATTTCAATTCAGCTAAAATTTCCATTTTATGCATAAATATAGAGATAACAAGGGTAGATTTGTAGTCTCCAAATATTCAAAAACAAAACCCCCCCACTAATCCAACTGACACTGTTGCAAGAAAAATTCCACCAACAGAAAATTCAAGGGGAGCCAACAAGGCTCCAGAAGGAGAACCTAAAATGGAAGAATCAATATTGGGACAGGAAGAACGTGAGTCTACTAAACATTTAGGAGACACAGAAAATCCAGTTTATGAACCCTCCATCAGTAGAATGGCAGAAGAATAAGGAAATGAAGCTACAGAGACTGAAACATTTGGGTTTCCAATATTGGATATTTCTAGAAACATCAGCATGAAGAATATCCCATTATCATCATTACCCACTTTCAGAGGTGTGTCAACTGAAGATCCAGATTTATTTTTATTCGAATTTGATATATTATGTAGAAGTTATAACTACTCAGACAATGCCCAAAAACTTAAGCGTTTTCCTGCTACAATGAAAGATTCAGCCTTAATATGGTTCATGAGCTTAGAAGAAAATACAATCGTTTCTTGGGATCAAATGAAAGACACATTTTTACGAAAATACCAAGACTATTGTAAGGATAATGTTAAAAACGACATTTTTAAAATGAATCAAACAAAAGATGAAAGTCCTGAAGACTACTTAGAAAGGTTCTTGTACAACTATCAAAAGTCAAAACTATTCACCTCAGACCCAGTTGTAGTAAGAACTATATTATTGAAAGGTATTAGGGATGATTGCATAGAAGTTTTAAACTTGTTGAGTTCAGGAGATGTACACCAAAAACCTTTTTCAGAAATTGCAGATTACTATAGGAGATACTCAAGTGGACAAGCTAAAACAGGCAAAGGACCAAGAGATCCTTTTAGCAGAAATACAAAACAAAGTTCAGGGATTATCACCAGAACTGAGTTAGGAAACTTATTGAAAAACTTTAAAACAGACATCTTGAGCACAATAAGTAACCAATTAGATACTCTGAAACTGAAAAAGAAACAAGAAGAAGATGCTTTAGAAATATTTTTCCATAGATGTCAAAAGAAGCACAACAACGAGAAAGAATGCCCATTAAATGTCATAGAAATCTGTGGTCTGTGTACACTAGAAAACCCCACATCTGAGTGTCCAACCTTGCTTGAACTACAAGTCATGTATAGGGGAGGAGGAGTCTCACAAGAAAAACCATACCCTTCTAGAAGACCTTGGAGAGCCCAAAATCCCAATACATTTTATGATCCTAATACACAATATCAACAACAACAATGGGGTCCTTCCCCAATGACTTATCCACAATGGACACCTCAACATTGGCAACAAGGTTGGAGGGGACCTATGTATGGAAATCCCTCTTACTCTACATATCCATAGTACCCTGCAAACATTTCCCAATTACTACCTAGATTCAACCCACCACAGATGAAAGATTTACTTCCACCTCCTATACAACAGTAATTTACAACCCCCTTGAATCCTAATCAGCAACAGCAAGTATCTATAAATGCCAATCAACAACCACAAAACCAAGCTTCCCACAATCCTCCAAGACCAACAACAATCCATGCCCAGCCAATCTCTAGCCCCAATAATCGACCCACCCACCCTGTGCAGAATACAGAAGTGCAAACCTTCCCCACCTATGAAATTCAACTACGATCGGGGAAAGTTGTAAACCAATCAGATCCTGCAGTAATAATTCAAGAAGAAAATGATAATTATTATGAGGAAGAAAACACTCAAACCACCCCTGCAGAAGAAGAGGCCTCTCCTCCTATCCCAATCACTTCTCAGTCTGTACGAGTACCCCAACAAATTAATCTCCCACCTTACCCTAAAATACTATTAGTGAAGAAACCCAACCCACCCCTGCACAGAGATATAGAAGATGAATTATGAAATGTGTGCATAAAAATACCTCTGCTGCAAGCTATTAAAGATATCCCTATATACGCCAAAATTATAAGGGATCTTTGCATTAAGAAACCAGGAAGGAAGAAGAAGGAACCTCCTCTTGTTCGGGTAGTGGGACAATTATCTGAATTTATTTCTGAAATGCCATACAAATATAATGACCCTGGAAACCCAGTTGTCACTATTGAAATTAATGGTATTTCTCTACCAAACACACTCATTGATTTGGATGCATCTATTAATGTAATTCCTTTTGACACTATGCAAAAGATCCAAATCAACCAATTAAGACCAACCCAAACCATGATCGAGTTGGAAGATAAGTCAGTCATTAGCCCTGCAGGAAGTCTAGATGATGTCACAGTCACTCTAGCTTCTTGGGAATATCCAGTAGACGTTTTAGTCATTTATTCTAAATCATCCTCCAAACTAGGACACCCTGTGGTTCTTGGCCGCCCTTGGCTGGCCACAGCAGATGCCTTTATCAGTTGTCGGTCTTGTGAGATGACTATATCCAATGGCACACATAGCCAAAAACTTGTCATCTTCCCTCCTGCCCAACCGGTACAAGAAATACCTATTTGGTTAGAAAACCCTTATGGAGAGGAAGATTGAATCAGACCTATGTTAACACTCGAACAAGTAAGAGGAATACAAGAACAATCAGATGAACAAGTCTTAAGCTTATTTTTGGCTGACACAAATTGCATTGAATACCCAAGGTCTTTTCCAGAATTGTCACATATTTTTAGTTCTGAATTTCAACAAACTTGGCACCATGATATCACTCAATTATACACTTTATCACCAGCCTCCTCAGATAAGGAAGAAACTACTGAAATTTTTGAGATTAGCCCAGGAAAACCTTTGTATATCAACTCTAGTTTGGAACCAGAACAAAAGACACAAGTGATTTAAATGCTCCAAAGACAATTTGATGCCTTTGCATGGGATTATGCAGACATGAAAGGCATTCACCCTGACACATGTTGTTGGCAAATGTTTTACAGGAAGCATAAGCTTGTCATTGATGGAAAGTACAGTAGTAATGATGGCTTGAGTACAACACCGATGATCAATAGGAAAATAGAAGATAAGGCCAAGAAGATCGAATGATCGAAGGAAATGCTGGCAAGTACAACAGTGAAGATGGAAGGATCTGAGTGTGCATCGATGGACAAACAGGAACAACGTAGGCTCAGGAGGAATTAGCGTAGATTTGAAATTCTTCCAAGTAAAAGGGATGTGTAAGCTTGGAGGAGAAGCGTCGCTGATCGTTGGATCCCATCCTAAATTCCCGACAGCATGAGGGTCGTCAGATATGAATAAAATCAAGAAGAGCGCACGCGGAAGAGGAGGATAGATCTCAGGCGTTAGATCTGAGCGCAGGATCCGACCACCGTTGGATCGGGGAAAACCTGCACGGTGTTTAAAGTGCAAGGAGAAAATGGCCTCACAAAATCCCAAAATCAGGAGGACTGTCCATCCCAAGGGGTTATGTGGACCGTTGATCTGACTCCCTGTCGGGGTTTCGAGGATCACGAGTTGAAGTTGTCAAAGAACATTAACAACAAGAATGTTGATTTCGCGATATGCGATATCGCGAGGCAATCGCAGCCATTGAACCGAGAATGAGATCTGGACCATTGATTTTCTTCATGAGGCATCGGGGATCGGGAATTTGAAATGACAAAGTCACTTGACATCAGGAATGTCGATTTCGCGATATGTGAAATCGCGATGTAATCTGAGCCGTCAAATTAAGGTTGAATCTGAACCGTTGATTCCAGTCAATGAAGAGGCATCGGGGATCGAAACTTTGAAGTGACAAAAACACTTGACATCAAGAATGTCGATTTCGCGATATGCAATATGGCGATTCAATCACAGTCGTTAAATCAAGTTCATATCTGGACCGTTGGTTCAACTCCATCTCGGAGTTTCGCTGATCGCGACTTGGAGAGTCGAGATGATTCATCTCCAGATTCACGAGATGCGAGATCGCGATTTAATCGTGGACCGTTGGATCAAGAGGACGCGTGGCAAAATATCAGAGCACCATAAAGCTCCATCTCGGAGTTTCGCCTATCGCAACTTGGAGTTACGAGCACCTCCATATAAGGATCAGCGAGATGCGAGATCACGAAAAGATCATGATCGTCAATACACCAAAAGAACGTGGATCGTTGATCTGAGCTCCATCTCGGAGCTTCGCCTATCGCGACTTGGAGTGACGAGAATCTCCATCGAAGGAATAGCGAGATGTGAGATCACGATGAGATCAGGACCGTTGATTCATCAAGATCATGAACCATCGATCAAGGTCGATGAAGACTCGACTGTCACAGAGAAGACGAAGAGTGTCAACTGCCAGAGAGGCTGAGGAATCTCAACATAACATCCAGTGATGCTGAACGCATGGGAAAACGGCCAGAGAAGCTGAAGAGTCACAATGATAATCAGACAGAGCACTCGAGAGGTGGAGGATAACAGTGCAGAGTCAGCATGCAGAGGCATTGCGAACACTGCATGCACAAGGTGCACAGAAGCTATAAATACACGATACAGAGAATAGATGGTGTTGTTGTTGTTGTTGGAGGTTGTTGTGATTGTTGTTAGTAAAGGTGATTCGGGTGTGAAGAAGGAGCAGAGTGCAGCAGCTGAATAGCACAGAAGAGGAACTGTGCAGAGAATGGAGATGGCGTACAGAGCATAAAAAGCAGAAGACCAGACAGCGCAAGTGATGTGAGCAGAAAGGCAATGAGGCAGACAAAGCAACGAAATGCAGTAGAACAGTGATAAGACTGGTAAGCCATCATTGAACACCATATCACTGTAATAAATTTCTGTAGCAAAGTTTTATATTTTAGGGTGGTTGGGAGGTGCTCGGGAGGACTGTTTTCCTCAGAGGTTCAAGTGGGTGCTTGAACACAGGGAGTTGTAGCTTCCATCTGGTTACAGCCAGAGAAACCAGGGTGGCAGGGTGGTGCAAGGGAGAACTCTTGTTCTCT
>ML787920.1:338245-355223 GCA_009831015.1 Picea engelmannii | reverse complement strand
CTCTCAGTTGTCCAACACATGCACACATCATATTTACACTAATGACCAAATTAGACCAGTTAGACAGCCTCAGCGAAGGATGAATCTAGCCCTTAAACATATTGTAAAAGAGGAATTGCAAAAATGCCTTTGAGCCAATCTCATATACCCCATTTCAGATAGTCAATGGGTATCTCCACTTGTCACAGTTCCCAAGAAAAATGGTAAGTGGAGGATATGTGTAGACTTCTGGGACTTAAACAAAGCCACCCATAGGGATTACTTTCCCTTACCATTTATCGATCAGGTGCAGGATACCATGTCCGGAAAGAACTATTTTTCGTTCTTGGATGGGTTTAGTGGTTAAAACCAGATACAAATATCATCCGAAGACCAGGAGAAGACCACTTTCACCTTCCCTTGGGGCACATATGCTTATAGAGTGCTCCCTTTCGGACTTTGCAACGCCCCAGCCACTTTTCAAAGAGTTGTCCTAACCATTTTCTCTGACTTGACCAATGATTGTGTGGAAGTCTACATGGATGACTTTACAATCCATGGACAAGACTTCCAGGAAGCATTGGCCAGTTTAGAAAAAGTCTTGATTAGGTGTAAGGAAACTAACCTTTCCTTAAGTAATGAAAAATCAAAAATGATGCTCACTGAAGGTATTTTTTAAGGACATCACATTTCCCGTTCTGGCATGAGAGTTGATCCGGCAAAAATTTATATCATCACACAAATCAGAATACCTTCCTCACAAAAGGAAGTCCGCAGCTTTTTAGGACAAGTTGGCTACTATAGAAGATTCTTTCCGAATTTTACAAGCCTAGCTACCCCTTTATTTAAATTATTATCTAAAGAAGTTGAATTTAAGTGGGATGATGAATGCCAAATATCTTTTGAAATTCTAAAACAAAAATTGTCGACTACCCCTGTATTAAGAGGACCAAATTGGTCCCTTCCTTTTCATATCTATACCGATGCCTCAGACACAGCCCTTGGGGCAATCCTTGGACAAAGAGAAAATCAAATGCCCTTTGCTATATGCTATTTACTTCGTCAGTAAAAATCTGTCTCCAATTGAAGTTAATTATACGGTCACAGAAAAGGAATTGCTAGTTGTAGTCCATGCTATCAATAAATTTAGACACTATATTATAGGATATCAAGCTTTTGTACACACTGATCATTCATCCATTCGATTCTTAATGAAAAAACCTGTAACAAATCCTAGAGTTACAAGATGGCTTTTATTATTACAAGAGTTTAATATCAACATTATTGATAGACCTGGTAAAGATAATCTTGTGGATGATTTCTTATCTAGAATGATTCATCTGGGAGATAATGCACCAGTAGAAGATACCTTTCTTGATAAAAAATTATCTGTTATTTCTACATTCACTCTGTGGTATGCAGATGTCGCTAACTATCTTGTGACAGGGAAGATGCCTCAGAAATTGTCTCCTGGAGAAAAACAAAAAGTAATTCAACTAAGTGCAAATTACATGTGGCACGATGATTGCCTCTACAAAATAGGACCAGATTTGGTGATCAGGAGATGTGTAAGGCAAGATGAAATTCATGATATTTTACAAGCCTGCCATGATGGCCCTTGTGGAGGACACTTCGTAGATAAAATGACTGCTTACAAAGTGTTGCAATTAGGTTACTACTGGCCCCATATTTTCAGAGATGCTAAAACCTATGTATCCAATTGTGATGAATGTCAATGAATGGGTAAGCCTACTGCACGAGATCAAATTCCACTTCAAGCCCAAGTAGTCATTGAACCATTTGAGAAATGGGCATTAGATTTTGTACGGGCCATTAACCCTACATCTAAAAAGAAAAAGTATATACTTGTATGCACTGACTATGTGACTAAATGGGTTGAAGCAAAGGCTTTACCGGATGCAAGTGAACAATAAGTGGTAGATTTCCTTTTTAATGATATCTTTACTAGATTTGGTGTACCGCGAGAAATTGTGACTGATCAGGGAACTCAAATTACCTCTCATCTAGTCAAAGCTATTACAAAACAGTACCAAATCAAACACATGAAATCTACACCCTATCATCCACAAGAAAATGGACAAGTAGAATCCACCAACAAAGTTATTGAGTCCATTCTTACCAAAACAGTACAACTGCACCATAATGATTGGGCTGACAGATTATTAGAAGCCTTATGGGCTTATAGAATCACCTGGAGAAATACAACAGGACATACACCCTATGAGTTAGTGTATGGGAAGCAGGTGCTTCTCCCTATAGAATTTAATATCAAAACCTTCAGGACTGCAGTACAAGTTGGCATGAACTTGGATGAAGCCCAATAGCAAAGACTCTTGCAGCTTAATGAATTGGATGAAACCAGGCAGGAAGCACTTCAAAGAACTACCCTCATTCAAGAACAGAGAAAACAATGGCATGACAAGTATCTCAAAAAGAAAAATCTTCAACAAGGAGATTGGGCCCTATTGTATGACAGCAGATTCAAGAAATTTAAAGGTAAGTTAACCACTCGTTGGATGGAACCTTACAAAATTGACACTATCTACGATAATGGTTCAATCGGGATAAAGACAATTGATGAACAACAGACACCACTACTTGTGAATGGTCACTAGTTGTGAGTTTACAACAAACCTCTGTCAAAAGAAGAATTCTTGACTCGTATATTACAGAATTCATACATGTAGATGATCAGTAAAGAAGGAGATCCTCCTACTGACCCACATTGATTGATTGGTTTATTTGAAACTTTTTGTACATAGGTGTGGATCGAATTTTGTTAATAAGCTGAAGGTAACAAAAGACTCTTACCTCCTTTTGTTTTACTTTCGCAAATTTTCTTTTCTTTTGTAAGAAAATTTTTATAATATATTTGATCCTTCGTAAACTTGCTAAACATCAGTTGTAGGCATCAACAATATTATGTTCTGTTTCGGTACCAGAAATCTTGTTCTAGTCCAGTACCAGCCCGGTACCTGAGTCTGTCCTTCTACAGCGCTATCAAGACATATTACCTAATTGACAAAGCATATTTCAAAATATTATGTCCATTAATCTGAAGTATGAAGCCATGCAACAACCACTTAATATGGAACCACAAAGCCAAATGCAGTATCAAATGGCAGCCTTTCTGTTGTCAACTAAAGGGAAGTATTTTAATTTCTTTTGGTTCTGTTGCTGAGAAGTATTTTAATTTCTTTTGGTTCTGTTGCTGAGAAGAACTTTAATTTCTTTTGGTTATGTTGCTTAAAAAGAGGAACACAATTTTTACCTATTATTGCTCAAAGAACCATAATCCGCTTCAAAGACTAGAAGTTTCCTTTACCCAGTATTTCAGCATGATTTAAAAATATATATATATTAGCCTATAAACAACTATCTCACCCTAACCTGAATTCAATAGTATTCATTGGATTATCTTATTAAAGAGTAATATATGAGTATATAAACACTCTCTACCATGGGCACACTACCAAAACTTTTATGGCAGAGGATGTACTAGTACCCTAAGGAAACTTTAGGTCATTCTCTTATGGACAACTTCAGACAAAATTATACATCTGGATCACTCTAAAGAAATAATATGCATAAAAGTTTATTTTTCCTTCAAACATACAAAAGAAGAGTATATGCCTTCCAACCCAATACCATCCCACCCTGTAAAAAGGTTTTCAGACGAGCCTCCCCTATCACCATGCAAAGCACTCTTTAATACAAACCAAACAGGTGACTATGGACAAGAAGCCTCTGATGGAAAAAGGGTTTAAGAGACTAACCTGCCAGGATATTGAATAGGTCTGCTGGCAGTGGGTATCGGTCTGTGGTATGACTAGGCAAACCCATCAGGGTACTAAACAGGTCTGTTGGCAATGGGGCATTCTGCCTAGGGAAGGCACCTCTCACTAATTATCACAACTACCCCACCGGAGTACTGAACAGGCTTGTTGGCAGTGGGTTCTAGTTGAAAAATGTCTTATCTATACTTGTATGATTGAAAAGTTCACTTTTTGTCATCTAAAAAAAAAAAAGAGTAAATTTCATTATTGGCTTTCATGAGATACAAAACTCCAGATGAATCAGAAACATAATTACTCCAAGCAAATGTCCATTTGAGAATCACCCTAAGTCAACTTACCGGTCTGCATCTAAAGCCTACACTATCTAAGAAGGAAACTTCTTAAGAGTGGATCCCTAACTAGGGAGTCTAATCTACTTATATTGTGAAATTTATCTTTAAACCAATGATAGTAAATATTTGAAGCAAGTTAGATGGGATCTTTTCTTTTGGCAAACATATATGTATTCCCCTGTTTCATTGATGAATGCTACTTCTGTCAATAATCCATTCAAAGAGGGGCAATTTCATTTTTGGCATGAGATCATATGATAAGTGATAAGCTGTACTTCTAAAAATTTATTGATTTCTTTTACTCTTGTCATATTTTCTCCATTATGATATCAAATGTTGAATCTTCTTGCCTACAGATATACAACATCTTCAGCATGGGGGAAGGTCAAAGAGCCCCTTCAGAACTCTTTTCCAGACTTACATGATCACCTTGCAGAACCAAATACAAAAGAAGATAAGCACATCAGAAGTATAGGACATTCCCGTACCAAGTTTTCAAGAAGCTTCAGTCTAAAAGGATGAATTTTGACAGTTTACAAGCAGTCATACATGCTATGGGTATCAATCATACGAAAGTGAAAGAAAAGGTACCATGGTATTTATTTTCCTATGCTCATAAAACTACAATAAATATGAAAAGATATACTAGATCTTACGACCTTAGTATTAAACCCATGCGCCTATTCCTCATACCCATATGCCTAAACCTAATTAATCCTCTCATAGCTCTTGAACATGGTTAAAGGCAAAAATCATATCAAAATATGAAGCATGCATAGCAATGATAAGCCACGAATATATTTTGTCCTCAAGCAAATTCATGAACCTATCTTATACCATGAACCACGATCCAACATTACTTTCACCACCCGAACGTCCAATCACCTATCCCAAAATGATACCTTGAACACCCGACGTCTTATCCTCATCATTACAGTAACGGGTAGAAATTAAATGGATTATCTGGTGGCGAAGCCATCCAGATAAGCTTCATTTGGTCATAATTTTTCCTTGCAGTACCCTCACTTAAACTTACCATTCGCAACACCATCACCATACTTCCCCCTGTCGTGAGCTTTTCTCCTGTCTCGAGCCTGCTCCTTTCCGGTACCAAACCCTTCATCAATAACTACACCCTTGTGCTACAGCTAGATCCTTTTCTCAACTTATAACGATGGTTGTTACTAGACACGAACCGGTTTTCCAAATTTATAGGGAAACCGAGGAGTACCAATTATGTCAAGAAAAATATGCTAGATTGGGGTGGATACCATTTCTGGAAAAATTTACAGGTTGGCACGAGAAGATTTCTCAGGAATTTATACAGAGCTATGATGGAGAGAGCGCACATATAGTAAATCTACAACTTATAATCAACGAAGCGACCTTAAGGGAGGTCACGGGAATACCAAGCAGGGGAGCTAAATACTTCAAAGGTGTAGGAATTAGAAACAAATGTGCCTACAATTCTTGAAGGCAGATCATCAGTACCTTGACTGGAAGAAGGGGATCCCTAGGAACTACATCAAAGAAGAATACCATCCAATGATTACCATTCTTCAACGATTTGTCACCTGTGAAGGAAGGTATGTCGTGACCTTCATTTATCATCTTAGGTTCCTATTACATTTTGAAGGAGGCCCTAAAATCGATTTTCCATATTTTCTATGGATGAGTTTGAATAAAATGGTAAGAGGTGTTAAATCCATCTCCAAAGTAGAGAAGACTAGAATTTACCATCAAGGTCTCATTAAAATTCTAGTTTTACATGAGCTTAGGAAACAAAGGATTAGTTGGAAAACCCTTATCACACAACACCTTCCCACAGAAAACAAATCTGTGGAAGAAACCCAACATGCTCCAAAGAAAAGTAAGGAACCCCAAGAGAAAAAGAACAAGAAGGATAAGACAACTCCACCATCATCTAGGGCAGTGAGCCAAAATGAAAAAGCAGGGTCCTCTTCCACAGTCAACAAGACTTCTAAAAGCTCTGAATCAAAAGGTAAAAATATATTAGTTGAGGAGACTTCAACGGTGGCAGTTGAGAAAGAGGGCCATCAGACAAAAATGATGAAGAAAGGGAAGCATAGCTCAAAAACTAAAAGTAAACAGTTTGTGGCACAACCCCCTGTCACCATTTCACAATTAGAGAAGAAGAAAAGGAAGCCTGTGAGCATCCCTGATTCGGTACCTCCTTGTAAAAGAACTACGAGGAGCATGGCAAGGAAGGGAAAAACAATCGTCAATCCTCATACACCAAAATATCCAATCGACCTTACTTCCCCTTCTGAGGATTTACCAATCCAGGATGACATCCCTAGTTTGATCGAGGAGCAAGCCACTATTACTTTATGTGGGATGAGGGAGGAAGTCGAGGAAAGGGAGTGCATCTAGCCAGTAATGATGGATTCAACAAAGACCTTGACAAAAGAACAAATGAGGAAAAGGATTGGGGAATTGAAAAAAAAAAATCAGGAATTCCAACAGGAAGTGAAGGAATATCAACTCTTGGACAGATATATCAAGGAAGAAAATGAGCAATTGAAAGCAACCAACCAACAAATTCAAGACGACCATGAAGAGACTTATAACAAGCTCAAGAAGGTATTACGACTCCTAAAATGCGTTAGGGTCATCAAAAGGGAGCTGAGAGAAGAGGCTTCAGCCATTAATATCATTGATCCACCAAAGTAAAGAACACAGTCTCAAGTTTTGCAAAATTTTGGGTTTTGTTTTCAGTTGCATGAGGACATGCAATGATTTTGACATGGGGGAATGTTGAGACCCGAAATTGACATCCCCATTACCCTATTATACTCTTCACCTATACCTTTTTGGCCTACCTAAAGCTTGAGTGAATGACAAGAATGCTACCAATTGCCAGTAATAATGTCATAAGGTAAAGTATGGTTAATTCATGCATTTTGTGGTTTATTGAGTTAAGGAATTAAATATTTCATGTACTAATGCTCGATTTGTCATATGTGAATCTTTGACCTCTAGATGTCTAGCATTCATGTACTAGCTCAGTCATCCGGTACCCGTGTGCCAAGACTGTTGTTGTCTGAATCCGGTACCAAGCGCATCCGGTACTAAAATAGCATCTATTGCGATCCGGTACCAACACGCACTGTTATGATCCGGTACCAACAACCACGCACTGTCATGATCCGGTACCACCTTTTGTGCCCTGTCGTGATCCAGTACCATCTGCCTGTTACGATCCGGTACTAATATGGAAGAGCCTAATGCACTAAGTTAAGTGCCAAATCTCACCTAAGTCAATTGGTGGACGTTTATTTGTTTTAGCAAGGCTATGATAAGAATAGTTTGTTAATTGCCTCATCCTCATGCACTTCGTGTCATGAGGATGAAGCTAAAGATGTAGCCAAATGATTGGACTTAACAACTAATTGATTTTCAAATCACTTCGCTTCCTTGTGTTTCACGATTCAGACTATTAAATAGTCGTGGCAAGGATGGTAGAGGGAGTAGGAGAATTAGCATATTATCAATATGTGAAGCAGCGTGTGATAGTACAAAACATATCTTGAGTGAAGATTAATGGAATGTCATTTTATCTCCATATTTTGATTATCTATGATTAAGCGTGAGATGAGTTGTTAACGAAAGTTTTGATTTCATGTTTTGAAATGTGAGTGAGAGTAATGTGTGTGTCAAAAGCAAGCTTCTTGTAGACTTCAATAGCTAACCTGTTGAAGCGGCAAGGGCCCACCTCCCAACAAAGGTCAGCCTCTTTGTAGATTAGCATTAGTATTTGTTTTCAGTAGTATAAACATTGAATTAGCTAAAGCTTTAACTCTGTTAGATGATAGCACTACAGATTAGATTAAGATTTTCATTCTATAATTGCTTAGAGATCTTTAATTTCTCTGTTTTTGCATATGCCATGTTTCTGTTCTCATGAATTTGATTTCCTTGAGTGATCATAGATGTTGGCAGCAACAGTCAAAACTACTTGGATAAGGACTAGTGAAGTTCATTGTGAACCACAGCAGAACCAACATATTGACTATTGAACTACCCATGCTATGCTTTGTTGATTGATGTGTGATTTCTTTTCAGAAGTGTGGATTGCATAGTTAGTTTTTTGGGTCAGATATCAGAGTTGATCTATCAAACCAATTCCATCTCATACTTGCATGTGCCATAATGGAACAGATAGCCTCTCTGTGAAAGAAAACCGAAGTGCATTGTAGTTTGTTATTTTGATTTGTTTCCAGCATGCATAATCTAGTTTAATTCTATACGCGTGACATTAGAAATTACCTTTCTTATTGGTGTCTTGTAACTCTGTTGATTACGAATCTCGGATTGATAATTAATGAGTGCATTATACTAAACATATAAGTAGCACAACACTGACCATACTTACCACTTTCCATCATTGTTCCCCTCCATTTCCTTATCTCTTGGGATTTTAGGGTGTATTGACGCAAGAAGGGGTTGTCCCTCATTCTTTGGGAAGAAGGGGATAAAGTCCTAGAGGGGTTGATGTTGGGTAAAATATAAAAGCCTTATATAAACCTTCCATATGCTTCTCCCAGGGATCACCCAAGAAATCAATGAAACACTTATCTTTGAATAAAGGGGACCCACAATATAATAAATAATGCTTAAAAGGTTAGTTGAAGGATAGGAGGTCTCATCACGAGTCGACCTATCACGTCCATGAATATCTAGTGGTATGACATTACCATCATCTGGTCACCAAACCAGGGTAATGGCTCTCAGTTGCATGGCTAAGAGAAAGGGGGTATCATCACGATCCAACCTTCTCATTTCCATTAGGTGTTTGTGGGTGACATTGCCATCATCTGGTCACCACGCCAGGGCGGTGACCTTCAACCTCTCCTTATGCTATAATGAAAGAAAATAAAGAAATAAAGTTAAAAGGCAATTGATGGGCTTAGAAAAAGTGCATTGTGGACGAAGGTACCACACACCCTCTACAAAGGCACCCATGAATGAGACACCACGACCCCTTCTATGTCATGAGCCCTATTCCCATTGAGTCTTGAACCCAATCACTTCATCCACTTTACATGGCTTAGAGAGGGATATCTTGGAAACTCTCTTGACCTAGGGAAAGATCTACCCAATAGGAGACCTCGTCAACCCTCCCATATTCAAGCTTGACAAGTTGCATAGTGTCCTTGAGTTGTTAATTGTTCGATATAGTGATATTTGATGCACGTGCTTAGATGGCTTATTTATTGATTGGATTCACTTATCATGATGTTATGACTTGAGATCCTCGGAGGGCGTGCTCATTTTTCTTTGTAGGACCTAGTTGGTGGACAATTTTGGGAGAACAAGCCTAGCTTGGGCTTCCATGGGGATACAAGCCCACAGGTTGGATGCCAGGGGCCCACATGTCGGATGAGAGAGATCAGACTTGGAAGGCCTTGATCATGACTTGGACGACCTATCCCAGCCCTCACTTACCAAACGATTTTCCCAGGAGGGGAAAAATGTCCTATTTTTTAGCTTGACATCATACTTTTTGGGGTTAGGGCATGGTGGTGAGGTGTCACTCTTTTGACACATGGGCGTTTTGAGGAGAAGAGGTTCTTCACCATGATGAGAGTTCTTAGATTCTTGACATGTGGCCTTTGGAGGCCTACCCATGCTTCTCCAACATCGACGACCTCCTCAAAGTGGCAAAACGTCCCCTAAAGGAGTGGCGTCCTCTTAAATTAGGGTTTTATTCATGGATGATTTTAAGGATGGAAATTTAATTTAAAATGTAGAAACCTTAGCGAATATTACTAATCCTTCATATGTCAACTATAAATGTTTGGCGATATTTTTTTTTTAAATATTCAAATTTCTAAGTATTTTATATAGTTTTTATAAAATTTTGGCGATTTTTAAGGTAAAATAATTTTATCCTATAGAATTTGGGCGAATCATTTTTAAAATAGCTAATCTCATTTTTGGAAAAACCATGGAAAATTAGCCCATAAGCGAAATTTAGCCCCTAAAATCATCTATGGTTTTATTTGTGCAAAAAGTGAAATTTTAAGTGAATTGTTTAATATTACTTTTTTAAGGGGGTAATATTAGGGTTTTTGACCCCTAATATTGTGGTTTACTCCTTAATTTGTGGACAAACTATGTTAGATACATTTTGTATAAATAGAGATCATAAGATCTCATTTTAAAACATAACTCTCCCTCTTGTGAGAGGCCTTGGTCTGAAATTTGCACCACACTTGGCTTTTTCTATCTCTTGTCCACTTGTTTATGGCTATCTATTGGTAAATGGTTGATGGAATTCTAGCGCTAGCCTTGGATGATGTTTTCTAGCTCTTGTGGTGGATTATCTTGGCATTTCTCTTGATCTTGGTATGGTTTTCTACTATTATGCTATCACTTTTTTTCAAGTCAAGTATTGTTATGCTATGAGCTAGGTGGGAAGTATAAGGGCATACATCCCCACCATAGTCTTCATCATTTTATTGTTTCATCCCATTGATTATATAAGGGTTTTCTAAGAGAAGTATAAGGGCATACACCCTCTTAGCCTAAACCCTAGCTAGAGAAACTTGCCTTGGGAAGAAAATGGGATTACACCCCCAAGGAGGTAGCTTCTCTAGGTATTGTTTATTTGACTCCATTAACCCAATAGTAAAGCTACTAGTCATACATTTTTGCATTGGAGATATAAAAGCATTGCCTTGGGAAACACAATTTTGGGTCTTTTGAAAGGTTTCTTGCTTGAAGTTGATTTGCCTCATTGAGAGGAGTCTTCCCCCACTAGGGCATCCCCTCTCTCCCACTACTCTAATATATATTACAAACTTTAATATACAGCCATTAGGGCTGCATAACCCTAGCTACTAACACCCTCATAACTCTTAAACTAACCCTAGACTAACTCCTAAATTTTTCTCACTTACTCTACTAACTAGGGCGCACCTTTTGGGCTAGTTCTTGGCACTTTTCCATGGTTGATTTTGCTTCTGCATGTCATTGAATGCTACAGCCATAAGGCTGAAATTTTCTACATAAAACACATGTTTACAACAACCATCTTCTCTAGCTTCTTTAGTGTCATCTTTCAGCCTATATTCATTGCCAATCTTGATGTTGATTTACTTAACTAGTTTAGATATTTGTATGTTGATTTAGATGTTTTAGTTGCTGATATAAACTACCATTTACTGCTGAAAATTAGGGACAGAAATTTTAACTTGCTGATCCAACTAACATATATCATTGCAAAGTGTTTTTTCTTGTGTCTCGGACAGGTACAATCATCCGGAGAAGTACTATACATGTGGGGCAACAATTACTTGACTTATAAGGCATATTTTCCCACCTTTCATCCCACTTAGACTTGACCTATAGGAGCTTCAATTCCATCCATATCCATCTCCATCTCAATCCCCCTAGGGTCATTAGGATTGCCTCCCTAGAGTGACCTAGTCACCCTTGAATTGTGGGACCTACATCGAGGTGACATTGCATGTAGGATTCCCAAGTTACAGCACTTGCTTTTGTGGTTGGGTTGGGATTTTCCCAAACTACAACTTGTGCTATAATAGTACCAAACTCCAAGAGAAATTCCAACCTACAGCCTTTCATTCCCCATCAACTTGAACAATCCAAGGAAGTGTACCCCCTTCTCTACACCGCAGTCTCTTAGGCTATCCCACTTCCATTCCAGGGATCCAAAATAGGTTGGCCATGAAGTCTCAGAAATATGTGTCTCTAGGAACTCTAGATGTTATATTGGAGTCTCCATGCACCCTCCAAGCCTCACAACTAGGGAAAATTATCCCAGACAATTCTCCCTTCTGGACTATAGCCTTCCCCAAGGCAACCCAAGGAGAATTGTTCACCCAAATCCACCTAGGATTCAAAGGGTTCACTAGATAACAATGTCACAGTGGCTCACTAGCTCACACCCCATATCCTAGAGCAAGAATGGCAAGAATGAATGATGAGAATGATGGAATCCCCCCTTGTTTTCCACTAAAACCAAAGTTTATATGTGTGTGTTCCCTTTTTGACAAGTGGCAACCAAGGAACTCTTTCCCCACCACATGGGAACTCATCCCATTACTTGGGAACTTAGGATAAAAAAATAACTTAGGACTTAGGAATATATTATTATATTCCTTGGCTTAAGTACCCTTCACTTGGCCCCTTTCCTTAATCCATTAGCCCCCTTTTCCCTCTCATGGAGTCCTATCCCCCTATACTGTTTGTCTAACTTGGTCTGCAACACTGATGTATTTTATTAATATATCAGAGTGTGATTACAATTTACAATTCCAAGTTCACCTACCTCTCCACATACAGACTCTCTAGCCTAATATTACACAAGAACTCCATCCCAAAACATATATATGCGGGCACTCTGGCCCAACAACCATACTGTCTCACCAACTTATAAAAACATATGTACATATACACATTTTACAATATGAGGTATTACAATACCATATTTTGATATGATGTGGCCAAGCAAATTTCCTTCTACCACAACCAATATTATTTTCTCAGAATTCAAAGAGATCACATATTTCTGACAGTTGTCAAAGATTTTCCTTAAGTGTTGTAGTTGATTGGAGAACTTCTTTGAAAATATCATGGTGCCATCCATGTATCCAACCATGCTTTAGTTAATAAGGCTTTTAAAATAAATATTCATCACACACTGAAAAGTTGCACCAGTGTTCACCAAACCAAATGGCATCCTTTTGAATGCATACAAACCCCATTTGGTTCTGAAAGTGGTTTTCAACCTATCCTTATCTGAGACAAGAACCTAATTGTACTTGAATAATCCATCAAGGAGTGATAGTTGAACTTGTGATAGGAAACAAGATTTGTTCCATGGGTGAAACAAGATAATTCTCTGAGGCTTGATTAAGATTCTAAAAATCCACAAAAAACCTTATCTCACCACTATTCTTCCACACAAGAACAAGATTTGAAATCCACGAGGAGTGGCATACTGGAAAGATGATCTTCAAATCAAGTAGTTTTTTCAATTCTTTTTGTGTTAGAGGTTCCAGTGATAGATGGATCTTTTATAACTTTTCTTGAAAGAGATTACTAGCAAGCTTGAGATGTATCATATGTTGTAGAATGTGTGCATCATATACCTTCAAGTCTTGGTATGTCCAAGTGAAAACATCTATGTATCACTTCAATAACTAGATATATGCTCTTATTTTAGCTTCCAAACAACAAGAACCCAACTTCATAGTCTCAGGATCATATTTGGTTGTAAGATTCATTACCTCATACTGCATGGAGGAGCTATTTTTCACACTAGATGCTTTCTTTAAATTATCGTGTAAATCAAATAAAATCTCCAAAGATACAACATTCATAGGCATGTTATTTGACTTTACATTGTCCATCCCATCCTTGTAGTCATTTATAGATTTAGCATGTTCTTTGTCATCAATAATTATATCTTTGAATTTTCCCTCATTAATTAGAAAATCAATGATTTGTTGGTTATCATTAAATACCCTCCAACTTGTACATTATTTAGGATGGAAGGCTTGAAAACAAGTTCAACAAAAAACTTATCAACGAAAAAATCATCCAATGGGGCTAAACAAGATTTGGCATTTGTGTTTTCTCTACAAGGAATGGAATCTATGTTAAATGCTTAAAATTGTGAAATTAAACTCCATACCTCCTCTTGATAACCTTTTAGGTGAGGCGAATGATAATGTGTCCATTTTGTTACCTACCTCACAATGATTTCTAAATCACCAAATATCTTAAGGCATTTGACACCCAATTAAAAATCCTTCTTCAGTGCTATAACTAAGGCCTTGTACTCTATAGTGTTATTGGTGCATTCAAACTTGAGTGTATTGGAAATTAATGTGCATCTTTCTTTCGGATCATTCAACAAACAATTGGCACCCATGCCTTCTCATAACTTAGAACCATCAAACAATAAATACCAAATGTTAGTTCCTAAATCTATGTTAGAAATTCCAAAATAATATAAATCTACTGTAGTACAATAAGCAACATTAGTATGAGTAGAGTGAAGGAGATTTGATACTATTTATTTAATGAAGAGAGTGAAGATAAGAAGTAATTTCCAAAACACACATATAGAAACATATTTACTATATTTTTTCCCTCGAGTTTGGTAGCCATATATTTATTTTTCCCTATCAATTTAAATTTAATAGAGCATACCATTCCATGGAACCCACAAGTGAGATTAGTAAGTGGAAAAGTAGCCATTTAGTTTCTATGACAGCTCTTGACTCAAGAATAGTCCATAAGCCTCAAGAATATCAACCACAACTATGTCAATAATACATTGCACGTGGAGATTAAAAGAAACTTGAATAAAAACATGATTCTTTCAATTCACCCATTAAACTTACCTCTAACCTGTTGAGTTGGATGATGGGATTTGTATTCAATTCGTGGTGCACTAAGTACAACACAACATTTGAATATGTCCTTGAATCAACCAAGCAATTATGTACAGTATGATTAAAAATATTTAAAGTCGGAAGGAAAGGAGGGGTCTAATATTTTGGCTTCTTCCTGACAATAGTAGTGTTACCACCAACTTCTTCTTCATGATGGTTTGTTCATTCAATGCCTTTTAGCAACAATTTTCTTTGTTGATCAGTAGTGCTTAAGTTGTATAATGAAATGTATGCATTAATCTTCTTCATATCATCAATAATGTTATATTCCATTTATGGAGTTAATGAAGTGTTGGTTAAAGGTTTCAAAGAATTTGTTAAAGGTGTAAAGGACCTCTAGTTATTGTTGTCTTCTTGGTCATAGTAGGAGAAGATGAAGGAGTAGTTGACATAGCACTTTTCTTACACCTAAGGACATAATCACTTCTCATTGTTTGTGTAGTATGAACTCTTGCACAACTTCTTCTTCTTAATCATTTATGAAATTAGGAAGTACATCCCATAGAACCATTAAAGATTCTTCTTATACTTCTTTAATTACTTCTTCTTCTATAACATCTTTGCTTGTAGTGTATGGTTGCACACCTTCCTTAAGTTGTGATCTATGACATTGATGAATTGTGGACATGCATTCTTTGAATCACTGGCTTGATATATTCGATAGAAGTGGTCCATAGTTAAATCTTCAAGCCTTACAAGTTTATTCACTTTGGGTGTCTTTGATGGTTTCGACACAACTATCACTTTCTTAAAAAATGGCTTAAATGGATTTTGTCCTTAACTTCTTTCTCTTGATTTCTTTTTCAAATTGACAATATCATTTGATAACATTTTAATAACTAATTGCAATCCTTGCAAATCAATGTTCGAATCTTATCTTTGGATTTTATAGTAAGTTTTGTCAATGCCATGAGGAATCTTCTTGTCATCCATACCAGGGTTTCCCTTGAGACTTTCTATTTCTTTTTCTACTTTATTATCTTCTTTGAAAGCCTCTTGCAACATGTTAATGCCTTCTCTTTTAACAAACATTAAATTAACAGGGGTATAGTGGTGGAATAGAATTCCAACAACATATCATGTGTTGGTCTATATCTGGTTGGAATCTTGTTAAAAATGGTGGTGAATATTTGATTGAAGTCTTTGATTCTTTCCTTGGGCTCCATCTTTTTTCTAGACAACTCTAAGAATAGGATTGAGGGAGTGCCTTCATTACCAAACTTACTATTACATAAGTAGTTTCAAAATTATTAAAACTAGTAATAAAACCAGCTTCTAAGTTAAAATACCAAGTAGAATCTTTATTTTCAAATGTATAAAGAAACAAACAAAAAACAACATCTTCATGTTACATTAAATAATTGAACAACTAGCATGAATTTCTTGGTGTGAACTTTAGGGGGTTCTGATTTCTAGATCATACTTGGGTGGCAACCTATCTATGTTCTTGGGTAAGAGATGTGTTTGATTGAGTATATCCAGTGCATTTTGGGCTAACCAAGCAGGTTGATTATGATTTCTAGCCATATTTTGTAGAATGTAATTATGTTATAAGAGGGTTGTACATTTGGGTAAGGAAATAGAATCAAAGTTTTTGGTATTGTTAGGAGTAGGAGCACTGGAAGGGAGGATTTGATCTAATGGTTCAAGGATTTCATTAACGGTGTGAGAGATCAAATCTTCAAGGCTCCATACATGGATTTCTCCTTTGGTTTGATTTAAAACTCTATGATCTCGTCTATGTTTAGGTAACTCGTGCACAACTGCTAAGGAAAAGTTTTGACAAGCGTGACTATGGGTAAGATGACAAAAAGTTTAATACTCTTGGGTGGGAATAGAAAAATAACTTCAACTTCTAGGGAGGATCAAAGTTAAATTATGCAGTTATTTTGTTATAAAATTGTACCTCTATATCTCAAAATTCTGGTTTTGGACATGATGTATACTCAAGTGCTAGCAAGTTCTCTTCATTCATTGGTTGATTGCGTGATAAATTGCAGTCATTCTTGTTAACAAAAATTCCATATGAATTAGTTTGATTATTAGGCATACAAGAGTGTGGCCCCCTCCATCTAGTTCCAAAATGTTAATGCAGGAAGATGTCTTAAGTCAACTTCATAGGTTCACCTTATCAAACGGCCCAATTAGACCTCCCTCCATTAAAATGGTGAACCCTTTGGATACGGCCTAGTTGTCGATTGGTTATCTATGTTTTACTGATTACAACCTAGTCCATTGATAGTTTCTTATGCTCAGAAATAGATGTATCCAATATGCATATGCAAGATGCAATCTAATCTAATTCTAGCGTAACCTATCGAACTTAATCTATCTTTCCTAGCTAGGAGCAGGTGTAAAATCAATTTGACATGAAACAAAAAGAAGGTACATAAAG
>ML787920.1:316758-332071 GCA_009831015.1 Picea engelmannii | reverse complement strand
ATTCCTGCATCCTGCATTTCACAATAAAGTGCAAGGGCTTCATTACAAAAGCCTTTAGTAGCATACTCTTTAATCATGATATTCCATAACGAAGCTGTTGGTTGGTAAATTTGATTAAAAGCTAGGCGCGCATCAATTAAACTCCTGCATTTACTATACTTGATCACTAGTCTGGAAGCCAAATGGATGTTTTTGTCAAATCCGCTGATGAGTATTTGGGCATGGAGATGCTTCAGTGTTTTGACGTCGGTACAGACCTCCAAGAGAAAAACATAGGCTTTAATATTCATATTGGATGTAAAACCCCTATTGTTGTTGTTGTCGTTGGACGCGATAGAACTAGACCTTTGTTTTTGGATTTGTGTGTGTTCATTTGTAACTGCAATGAAGAGGAAGCGAACATGAAAATGGAAGTACTTTTTGAATCCGAAACAAGCGCTATGGTTTGAGTGAGCAGAACCAACTAATTCGATAGTTGCTATTGCAGAAACCATGATTAATGTAAACTCATCGAGCAAGGATCTTCTGCTGCCCGCCTGAATATCAACTGGTATGCCTTACTGGTTATAACTGTAAACTCGTTTTCTGGATTGTTTGGAATCCTTGTAGGTGTTTTATAATTCGCACAAGTTCAATGTCTATCTATAAACTTGTGGAGAAGAATTCGGTTTTCCTTTCAATCCCTATTGTTTCATTTCAGTTGAGGCATTGTAATGTAAATGTGGACTTAAATGCTCTCCATCCTTCTTCCATGTATGTAAGTAAATATATAATTATGAATTATTTTGTATTTTTTTTAAGGCAGAAAAAGTAGTTTCATTGTTATTCATTATTGAATTAAGAGAAACTTTCTATTACATTGGGGTCTATATAGAAGTATAGATTGTATCTCTTAACATCCTTGATGTCTTTCAGTTCTTCATTCCATTCGAAAATTAGCAGGATTCAACTCCATACATGTTCAAATTATAAATATTCAAATTGTACTTCATTGTCCAAAAGGAAAATACAAAAAAGGTTGGAGTACTTTAGAATATATAGAGTCGATCTATATTGATCACAGATCCCATGTAGAATTCCTCAAAATGCAACCAGCCTATAGGAGAAGTCAAATCTTTTTTGGAAAGAGAGTTTGCCTCAGAATTGAATTGTCTGTGGACAAGCATGGATTTGATCCCAGTGAAATGGTCTCTAAGAATTAGGATCGTCGTCTTCCATGAGTTGAGGGATAGAATTTCCATCTTTGTTTTATCAACAAACCAGTCCATAACTACTTTAAAATCTCTTGCAACCATTAAATAATCTATTCGGAGTCTTTTAGCAAAAAACAGGAGGCCCCAAAGTCCCAAGATCTCTGCTTTGATGTTATTAACTTCACCTCCTGCAAAATAGGTTATGTAAACATGATCTGTATTTAACTTGAGAAACAGTACAATTCCATACATACCCCCAGCAACAACACCATCAATGAATCTGATAGTAGTGTTATCAAAATATATCGGGTAAAGGATATAATCCATCATGTCTCCATTGTTGCTCCTTGCATGTTTTGTTATTGCCATTATTATGTTTGTGACAATCCGAGCATCATTTCGAGAGAGGTCTTCAAATAAAATTTTGTTCATGTATTTCTAGATTCCCCAAAGAACTAGAAAGGGAATATATCTCATATTGGGGTATGATGTAAACCATTTCAACAGATTATCTTGTAAGGATGGACAGTCCCAAGTACCTGAAATCTTCAACATACTGAAAATAACTTGCCAAGTTCTATGTGTATATTCACACTGGACGAATAAATGTAAGGAAGTATCTTCATTTTTAAGACAAAAGATACACACCGAAGGGCCTACCCCTCCCCTTATCCTATAGTTTTCACTTGTGAGGATACAATCCTTCAGACAAAGCCACATAAACATGATAATTTTTTTAGGAATCTTAATTTTCCAAATAGCCTTACACCACCAAGTAGGATCATCTGAAAGGTTATGATAAACAAGAGCATTATATGCTAGACCGGTTGTCACTAAACCTGTGGCTCTGTTCCATGACAAGACTATTCTATCATATTCATTTGACAAAGTTATTCCACTACAACGAAGCATGGTGTGGAAATACGACTATTCCAAGGCTATGTCACCGCAAGTCCAAGGTCTTCAGCCTCGATCCAAGCTTGTGATGCATCAGGAGAGGAATTTGTTGGAGCAGAATCCTGAGCAATGGAGAAGATCTGTAATCCATTGAAATTATGTATTAAAGCATTTGATAGTCTATACATCGAATTGCAACCAATGAATGGGTCCAGGCCTATCATGGCCCTCTTACCACACCCTACCGACCATGCCAACCACTTTTTAATTAGAGGGATAGTACCCATGAAGTTTTTCCATATGTTGGATGCCACAGGAAAGAAATATGGTTCTGAGCGCAGCCAAGAAATCACATCTTTTCCTTTTAAATATTTTTTCCTCATGACCGAACTCCACAGTCCAGAACCGAACAATCCCCTCTAGCAAGATTTTGTTGACAGAGCTTGTGCAAACCAGAATAGGTTATGGATACCCCAACCCCTAGAGTTTTGGGTCTTGCAATCTTACTCCAACTAGCCAAGTGTAGGCCAGTAGATTTCTTTTCTCCCCTCCATATGAACCCCAAGATAAGTTGTTGGATCTTGTTTATAATCAAAGAAGGGACCTTTGTCAAACTAAGCCAGTAAACAGGAATATTTTGTAGTACGGATTTTGCTAAGACTAATCTACCTCCCAAGGATAACCATCGATAAGTCAAGTGTCCAATCTTTTTCTCCACCTTTTGGATTAACCACATCCAATCACTAACCCTATAGTCATTTGGTTTAATAAAGAAACCCAGATATTTCATACCTTCCTCTAGATTGTGGAACTGGATATTAAAAGCCTCCTTTAACCTTTGTTCCGGGTGGGAATCAATATTTTGAGTAAGAAAACATGATTTATGACAATTAACATCCATACCCGAGGCCAAGCAAAAGTGAAATAAAAGAGATTTGAAAGAAATTCATTATTCATACTTCCCCATACCCAGAATAAGTACATCATCTACAAAAAACAAATGGGATATGATAACTCATGGGGCCACCTTTATGCCTTGGAATTTACCCTCTGAAGAAGCTTTCTTCAAAAATCTATTAAGACTTTCCACTATTAAAAGGAACAAAAGTGGTGAAAGAGGGCATCCCTGCCTCAACCCTCGATGACTTTTAAAAAACTCTGTTGGAGAACCGTTTACCAAGATTGCAAAGTTGGCACTAGAAACACATGTCATTATAAATTGGGTGACCTCCCATTTCAAACCAATCTAAATCAGCATTAACATAAGAAAATTCCAACTCACCTTATCATATGCCTTCTTTAAATCCAATTTAAGTATGATCGAATTCAATTTCTTTGTCTTAGCAGTATGCATACATTCTTGTGATATCCCCACAACATCAAAAATCAGTCTGTCTTTAAGGAAGCCGAACTATTCAGATGAAATACAAGAAGCCAACTTATCCTTTATCCTGGTAGCTATGATTTTTGTAATGACTTTATAAACAAAATTACAAAGGGAAATAGGTATGTAGTCATTGAAAGTGACAAGTTTAATCACTTTGGGAATGAGGGTAATAAAAGTAGCATTCAATGCTCCAGGAATATGTCCTTTGGCCCTAAATTCCTCTATATCCCCTAGTAATTCCTCTCCCATGAGGTCAATAAGAAATGAAACAATTCATGTGACCACCCATCTGGCCCAGGACTTTTGTCCCTAGGCATCCTGCTAACCACTTCTTCCACTTCCTTAAGAGTGACAGGTTTGCCTATATCGTCACTTTCATCATCTGTAAAAAAAACCTGGGAACCTCTTTAATTACATTGATTTGATTGAATGTGTCCTAGGGTTTGATTTCTTTATATTGAGCTTTAAAATGATTGTACGCTACCACACTAATCTCTTTATAAGATGATTTAATGCTACCATCTTCATCTGAAATATCCCAGATAGTATTATGGCTCCTTCTATGCGTGGCAAATCTATGGAAGAATTTGGTGTTTCTATCCCCTTTCTCAAGCCATATTTCCTGGTTTCTTAGTCTCCAGGTGGCCTCTTCTATTTCCAAGATCCTTTCCTTTTTTTGTTTTAAAGAACTTAAGAGGGACAAATCTATAGGTGTGAAAATCTATGTAGGACACCTCTCAAAGACTTTTGTCATATTTTGTTCAATGTCCTTTAGTTCAGAGTGTAATTTGTTCTTTTTGTCCACTTGCCATTGAATAATCGCTTCCTTTAATTTCATCATCTTAGCACCAAGTAGCATTATAGGAGAAGGATCCTTCCAATTGTCCATAGAGTGCCAAATGGCTTGAACGAAAAGTATAAAATCTAGATTAGTTAGCCAAGAACTTTTGAACTTAAAAGGAGGGGTCGGTTTGTGGGCAGTTTCTTCAATTTGCAGACAGATCGAATTGTGATCTGATAGAGTTGAATTAACAACCTATGATCTAGTCTTTTTCAAACCACCCAAAAAAATTTCATTCACAAAGAACCTTTCAAGTCTTTTAGAGATTCCAACCAAACCTGATCGACTGTTTCTCCAAGTGGCTTGGTTGAAGATCCACCAACCCTGCAGAAGTGAACAGATTGGAGAAATATTCAGAAAAGGGGTCAACTCTAGCCAGAGAGCCCCACACCTCCCGAGATGACATATTTAAATTTAGGTCACCTCCCATAATTAAACTTTCCTCTTTTAGAAAACCACAATCTACCATGGGTTGCCAAAAGCACTCGCTATCCTTATAAGGAGCATAACAGTTGAGAAATTTCACACTGCATGATATGTCTTTGATCCTACCTTCCAATAGAGTCCCTGCAGTGGTTCCATAAGCACACAAGTTAGCGCTAGAAGGGTTCCATCCCGATAGTAAACCACTCGATCAGCCATTTGGATCAAGTGCTACACAATTCCACAACGGACAACATTGTAGAAATAATTTTTTCGCCTTTTCACAATCAATCAAGTTTTCTTGGAAAAAGATCATATCTGGTTTCACCAAGGCTAGAAGATGATTGAGGGAAGAAATTTTGGAAGGGTCCCCAATCCTTCGAAGGTTAAGGGAGAAAATGATCATTAGAAACCATCCAAGGGAAGATGGCATGCTCTAAGGGCCAACGGAGAAAACATGGCATCACACGGTGACTGAGTAACAAGAGGCAAAGGGGCTAAAGGTGCCAACCCTCCTTCTATAGCTCCTGAAAACTTCTTGTTATTACATGGGAGGGGTTTCTTCCTTAGAGTTACATTAGACCTGTCACTGGCAATGGGGCGAGTCTGGAAGTTATTTGAGATAGGAAGGGGGGAAGAAGACAATACATCATTAAGGGAGATTGTTTTTTCAAGTGGTAAAGCGAGATCATCGGAGGGGATAGTATTCTCTCTTAGTATCCCATGACCCACAGTAATATCAATAGAGACTGGTGTATTATGAACTTTACCCATCCCACCAACATCAGAACATTGCCCACCCATAGGGTCTAAAATGGAAGGGGGAGTGTCAACAGTAGGATCAGTGGAGGTAGCACCCAGGGGAGGAGATTCTAAGTGAAGTTTCTTGGTGGAGACTGTCTGGATAGGGGGAGAACCACTCAAAACCTCTAACCCCAACCCATAGGACCCTACTGGATTTTCAAATTTCTTCATTAGAAGGTCCCAAAAATCTCCAGAACCCAACTTTCATTTCCTCTTAGATAGTTAATCTCATGCATGGAAAGCTTATTGAAAAAGGAAGGGAAGAACCCTCAAATGGGGTGACATTTGGAGCACACATGTCAACAGGCGCACTGGAAACGAGGGCAGTTAAATCCCCTTGCCTCCACCCTCCTTCTCTGTCCAGTCGACATGCCTAGCATTCATTGCCACCAAGGTTCAGTGCGTCGGGAGGGAAGGGCAGTCTCAATGGTGACTCGAGTTTGGCCCCTTGGTATAGGTACGAAGCAACAAAGTTGCATTAACCAAGCACTCATGGCTATCAGAGCCATCAATTGCTCCATCCTCATGCTTATTTCATGTCGTCGTGGGTTTTATCTCTGGAATTTGGCTCTAGTTTACCATCTTCTCCTGGTTGTTATGCTTCGAGCTCTCCCTCTGATAATCTTTCGCACCTCTAGCCACCCCACCGTCTTTTTTTTCTCCCCTACACTCTGCCTAGCCATGCCTCATGAGAGAGGAAAGTCCCGATGCGGGCCAGCCTACTACAGTCAGGTCGGATGACATAAGCACCAGGGACCGACCTCTATCTCTCCCCTCCTAGGTGGCATCTTAGACCGCTTACCCCACTCCAGACAAAATTGGTGTGAGGCCGCACATTCTGAGCTCCATCCATCTAACTCAGAGAAATTCTACGGAGGCTTCTCAGTGGAAGAGGAGATTCCTCCTAACTAGGAGTAAATTCTGCCAAATTTGTCGAAGACCACCTTGGAGCAGTGACCAGTCACAAGTACCAGCACCCCTTTGAATTTTCATGAGCCAACTGGAACAGGGTGTATGGTTGAAGAGGAAATCCCTCCTCAGATGGAGGATTATTGTAAGAATTATGTCGATGACAATGATGAAGACCCCGTAATAAATTAGGACGATTGTTGGAATGAGGATGACACCCATCGATAGACCTACACAAAAGAGATGCACACTTGGCTCCCATCTCCTGCAGGCTCACGAAAGACCACCTCGTCTTGAGTTTCAAGATGCGAAAGGATTTGGCAAAGCATCTGCACAACCAACATGCCCTCAGCAAGCGCCTGGATGTCATGTTTGACTCCCTATCAAGAAAGCCTGCGAAAATTTGATGCCCAACCTGTTGTCATCCATACGCCTTCAAAGTCCGCCAGGATTGATGCCCGAGTTTGCCTCATGTCTAGTCTACTTATGGTTTTTTTCTCTAGTCTTAGTAATAATTTTTTTGTGAAATTGAAACTCTGGTTCTGTTTCATTAGATGGTCATGGCACTCAGTCGACCCCCCTGTTCTGGGTTCCATGCTTGTGGAAGAACAGGTGGCAAGTCCCCATGTTCTTTAATACAAGTGTCATATTTTGGTCTCTGAACAATACTGTCCACTTGTTCATGTTTCCACTTATGTGGCAGAACTGGTGGAAAATTTTGGTGTATACTCGAACATGTGTAGCTTTTGCTAGCTCAAGGTAATACAATTTCTTTTTTATTTACAAAAATAAAGAAAAAGGAAGGGAACAAGATTTGCATCTTACCAAGAAAATATTCCTTATCAAAATGTTTTGTTTGAAGGTGTTCTAAGAGGGAAATTGAAGCTCCATGTTGCACGTCCCGGGAGCAGGGTGTTGCGTCTGGGCTTTGAAATTTGAAAGAGCAATTTGATTTTAAATGACCGGTCTACCAATAATGGTGACAACAAAATGACTCCCTCCAATAATCCACAGCTTGGAGGAAGGTGGAATCACCTATCTATATTTCTATTTCATCGGGCAGTCCCAGGTCTAGGTCAACCTCAACTAAGACCCAAGCTAATTGCTTGTTGTTCTAGCGGAGCGCCTGGTCATAAAAAAAAACAAAATGGCCCACCGAGTTTGCAATAGCTTGGAAGATTTTTGAAGACTAGAACTCTATGGGGAAATCAGGGAGTAGCATCCAAAGATTTCTCTTAGTGAAATATTTGGCGAAGGGGTTGAATCCCGGAGTCCAACGCTTGAGCATAAGTATGCCTTGCCTAATGATCCAAGGGGAATCCAATATTTTCAATAAATCACCCTTGGCCAGAAAGTGAAATACAATCCAGTGATTGGAAAGGAGACTGAATCGAGGGCAGTAGCCCACTAAGGTCTTCCAATATTTCTGGATTGAGTCACACAAATGTGCCTTACGCATCTTGGCGTAATAAAACTTACCTACCAAGGCCTTTGTAGCTAAGTTGGAAACCATTTCCATAGCCACATCACTACCAATCATACAGTTAGGTTTAGTCTCCCACACTCGCCAACATTTTATTTTCTGATGACTACGAGCTAAACCCTTGGCGGATCTATCCAGACCTGCGCCTCTACAACGCATACATGGATTTAGCTCAAAGAAATCCACATAACTATCATTGGGAGGAGAGGAGAGGTTATAAATTCCCCCTTCCAATGAACTAAAGGCACCATGGCACTTTTCCCCATCGTATTGTGTGCTCTTCACGTGGTCCTCCCTGGATTTGCTGCCACCTCTACTAGCCAACGAGACTCTATTTTCAAATGGAAGGGATGAATGGAGGGGAGAAGGTGATGGATCTGAATCTCGAGACGATTGTCGCGAACAATAATGCATAAGACGATAGTTGTCGTCAGAGAGGAATAATCCTTCCTTGGCCCACACCTCATCCTCATCAACCCACGCCAAGTCCACCGAATCTACCATATCTACAAAAGTGTGGTCGATATACCACCTAGGATCTATATCCTACCGGGGCTCTCGGCTGAAGTGTCCACCTCTACAACATCTCGGATTCCCTAGAAAGTTCATATTTTTGGCGTATTCATTTAATATTTTTTTCAAGGGGAAAAAAAGATAAATAGTTGATATTGTAAGAAGAAATCAAAATATACATATAAATGTGTCTTCACCAACACTCAAAGAGATATGTCTCATGTCTACTTAAAAAGAAAAAATTAATCCTAAGATCTACTATAAATATAGCTTAATTACAATCATCCAAAACAAAGCAATTAATGCCTTTCGACTTTAGAACAAGCTACAAATACTTTAGAATAAAAAAATTCGTTCATTCACAAGCCTTCAATAAAGAGTGATTACTTCTTCGGGAGTAGATCTTCCACCTATTGTTTAAGCTACAACCAACATACCTTCTTGAAGGGGAATTGATTCTTTGGTAGATGTAATCCCTTGATATTTGTACAAGCTTGTGACTTATGTTAAATAAGGCCTCAAATATATCACTAGTGGTTTGATGATTAATTAGTCAAATAATAGCAATATTACCTCATAAAAGTAACTTGGGCTACAAGTTATGGTTTTTGGAGCATTATTATTATTAAAGAGATCTCTCCCATCGCTTGTAAGAATCCAATCTATTATCAATCAAACATATTCTTTTGAGTATAATTTTCACAGAGATGTCTTCCTCCACATTTTAGGAATTTTAATTCCAACCCGTTTGCATGTACCCCCAATCCGTGTTCGTACTTCATTGTTATTATTTCTCTTAGTATTTGTATTTAGTATATCATAGTGTCCATATTGATTACAAAGAAACTGCATGGTGGTATCAGAGTAGGTTGATTTCACTTTAGTTATGCATTGTAAAAAAATGAAGGGAAAACAAAAAAGATTAGGATCATGACATATAGATCATTTTTTTAAACTTTTTCAACAGAATTTTTAGAACCAATTACATTATATATTCTACTAAAAAAATGCAGTTTCAAAAAAATAAAAACATCCAAATCAGTGGTTAAATGACAAAGATAACAAAGTTTGAAGGTCACTTTTTAGGTGTGTTTTTGGTATGGAAATTAGGGTCATGACACTTAGAACGTTTGATGTAACTTTTTAAGAAAATTCTTCATAAATAAGTTGGTGATTTGGATTCTACTAAAGAAATATGTGATTTAAAAAAAAATAAACTCAAATCAAAGGTCATATGGCCAAGCTATTAAAGATTGAAAATATATTACTTTTAGACTATTTCCACTATAGTTGCGGCTACAAATGTAGGTTTCTCATCTCTATATTGGAAGATCGTTTCAAATTTGGTTTACCCATTGATGAGTTCATCTTCTTATCTTTATATTAACATATTACATGCTTGATTTGAGTTTGTAATGAATAAGTGACATGATCATTTAAAATCAAGTGAGATCATATTCAAATATCGCTAGCAAGGATGTGATAGAAAAATATTGGATTTATGTGCTAAATTTATTACATCAATCCATATAAAAGGGGAATATAGAAAATAAATAGACGCATGGTTAGATTTATGAGAGGCTTATGATGAATGGTATTTCAGACATTTTCCAATTATGTGAAGACAACTTCTTACTCCTCTCAATGATGAATCTCCACATCAAGAGGATTTAGAAGAGACAAACATGATCTCCAAAGTTATCTTCCATAAAATTCTTCATATTTATGATGAATCTTACATTGAGAAAAATGTATTAGTTGAAGTAGGAGAAGAATCCATTGAAAGGAATTATGAGCAGGAAATGAAAGGGATATTTCCACGCAAATAATCCACATTGACAATATCTTCTTTAGCCTCATTGTGAGCCTTTACATATATGTAGATAATATATATGATATGATGGTTCCTAGTATCTTGGTCGAACCTTATATGGACACGCATGACCCATTTGAGCATTAACAACTCAATATTGTCAATGAGTTCATCAAACAAGACTATTAGATATTATTTTTGGGATTAACTGCATAGTGTAAGTCATTAATCTATGACCCATATACATGAGTATTAGTCGCAACTGACCAATAATTCTCATGATTTGAATAGTCCACTTAGCACTCATTGCATCGGGTGATGCTCACAGGGGTGAAGAAGTGGGATTGAAACCAACGAAATGAATCGCATAGCATCAATCATCACTTCTGGGGCTTGCACCCGATAACCAGGACTTCCCAAGTGGTCACCCATCCCAAGATTCCTCTAGCTCAAGCGTGCTTAACTGTGGAGTTTTCCCCACAATCAAGCCCACTTAGCTTGCTACCCCATTTGCAAAACCTTAGCAAGTATTGTGCCTTATGAACTACCCAGTTAGAGCTCCCTTCACTCTTATTATTTAAGCATATAGGAGCTTCTGCAGTGTAAGATATTAGATATTATTTTTGGGATTAACTGCGTAGTGTAAGTCATTAATCTATGACCCATATCCATGAGTATTAGTCACAACTGACCAATAATTCTCATGATTTGAATAGTCCACTTAGCACTCATTGCATCAGGTGATGCTCATAAGGGTGAAGAAGTGGGATTGAAACCAACGAAATGAATCGCATAGCATCAATCATCACTTCTGGGGCTTGCACACAGTAACCGGGACTTCCCAGGTGGTCACCCATCCCAAGATGCCTCTGGCTCAAGCGCGCTTAACTGTGGAGTTTTCCCCACAATCAATCCCACTTAGCTTGCTACTAAGAATTATTGGTCAGTTGTGACTAATATTCATGGATATGGTTCATAGATTAATGACTTACACTACACAATTAATCCCGAAAATAATATCTAATATCTTGCACTGCGGAAGCCCCTATATGCTTAAAGAAAACTATTCTCAGAGAGTTTATCCATATAAGTACATGTATGTGATAATATTCAAGAAAATATGAAAGAAATATTGAAAGAAGAAGACACATGGTCGAGCTACTCTTTGGTCCTCGAGCTTTGGGACAAAGCATCCCAAGGAGGAGGGCATGTTGTGTAAAAAACACAACCATTTATATGTATGCCAGTAAATATATATTTATGAGGTATTTTGTATGGAAGCTCATGGTTTGATATAGTCCTTTGATATTTGTATAAGGCCACTTATGTTAAATAATGCATCAAATACATAATTGGTGGTTTTAGGATTAATTAGTCAAATAATAGCCTAATTACCTCTTAAGGGTAACTTAGGCCACAATTTAGGGTTTTGTTAGAGTTTTTGCAATACTTTTGTTATAGAAGGGGTCTCCCTTCTTAATTGTTAGAATCCAATATATTATCCATCAAACATATTTCTCTTTTGGGTATTATTTTCATGGAAATGTCTCCCTTCATAATTTAAGAATTGCAAGTACATCCCAACCTTAGATGTGCAAGTGCCCCAAACGTTGTTCTTACTTCGATGTTGTTATTTCTCTTATTATCAATATTTAGTATAGTGTAGTGTCCATTTTGGTTACAACGACACTATAGCTTCCTTTATAATTCATGGTCTTGCTTTGGTTGAGTTTGTATAGTTATGGTATTTGTTTTTTTTGTTTATATGCCCCTTTTTCTTGAAGTACACTTTTAATATCTTTTTGAAATTCCTCCTTAATTTTATAAGGGTTTTGTTTTCATGTAGTATGTTTCATAGATATGTGTTGTGATGGTTTTGAATGCATTATTATGCATCGTGTTCTTGATAGTTCATTGTAGGCATGATTAGTGTTGTTAATTCTTTTATTGTGGTGTTGTCATTCTACTCACGAGGGATCATTGGAATGCCTACATAATGGAGGCTATTTGTTATATTCATTGCTTGTTTGAATTTTTGGTCATTTTTGTTGTTGATCTTCATTTGTCGTGTCTTCTAACTTCTTGCTTCTATTTGATTTGATAAGTTTTTGTTTGTGATACTATGTGTTTGTTTTGGAAATTTTGTTGACTAATATGTGGTTGCAATGTGAGTTTTCAGTTACTGAGATATCACGAGGGGAGCTTGCACACATAAAGACTTTGTATATAGGAGTTATGAAATCTTTAATGTTAGTCTCTCATAGTTTGAGCATGTTCAAAGTAATTTGACTATATGCATGCACGTCTCCTTAGTTTTGGGGCATTGCAACATGCATGTCTAGAGAGGGTATGGGATTGAATATACAAATAAAGTTTTGGAGGCCCAATGAAAAGCTTAAAACTTATGTTGGTTTCTAAGTCCATTCTGACCATGTGAAGCATAATTTTATTTTGTTTAAATATCATGTTTTGTATGTTTGGTTTGCATTGTTGTCATTTTAAACATTGTATTGGTCTTGTGCTCAAGCAAGGGAAATGGCATGCTCTATGATCATATATGTTTTTTGTGTGTCAACGTTTTTGTAATTTTTTTCCTTGTGGAGGTGTTTGGACTTGTGTTGTTGATGGTTGACTTTGTTATTTGTTCTTTTGTTTTGGGAAGTAATGAGTTGTTCCTTTTTAAAATTTTAAATATGAAGTTGGTGAATGCTTGTTCAATATCTTGTCATTTTTACTATGATGTGTTTATTCTATTTTAGAGTCGAGGCAAATGAGTTTTTCAATAGTTAAATGTATATAAACACATAGAATGTTATGCATTCATTGGCAATTGATCTTTATTCAAATTTCCTTTATAGTTGTATTTATTGATACTTGATTTGTGTTATGGATCATGTGTTGGTTGGATATAAATATTTGTGTTTGGTAGACCGAGGAATAGCTTGGTTGGTTCAATTCTTTCCCTTAGTTGTAATCCCTAGGGAGGTTGTGTGATCCATTCCCGCTAAGTTCTACAAGGTTACCAACCACTATTATGGTTGATAATTAATATTGTCATCCATCCTAGACTCAGGGAAGAAGGAAAATATCAGCGGAATTATGTTGGTAAGGTACCAACTTCTTCATTATTTGTTTAAGTGCATACATATGAGGAAAATTATTTCTCGGAAAAAATAAAATTGTTGACTATTCTATAACAAATTGGATATATATCAAGTTTAATAACATGAAAGATAATCATGAGATATTGAATGTTGATTTGGAAGGGGACAACACAACATGTGGTCATTACAACTCTTTAGCGATAAATAAATCTAATAAACATTTGAAAAGTGATACTTCTATTGTTATGATAAATATTGGTTGGTGCAATGTTGACAATTTCAATTACAACATGGATATCAATGTCTAATAAGTTACACTTTAAATATATTATACTATAGGCATTTTTTTCTTGGGAAAGACTCAGTAGAAAACAATCTACATCATCATGATTGTTCATCTGCCATCTTGTCTATTAATCATCGAGCCATCCATTTGTCACTGAAAATGTTTCCAATTGCAGGATTATTTAAGTGGTTAGGTTACCCATTGTGGGATGATTGTAGCGGTTATGGTTACAAAACCATGCACCAGAATTTCCTGTGATGGAGGGTTCAAGATGATACTAAACATAATGTTGTGGAAGCTAAACACAATGGTTGAACATAGTGTTTGACTTTCATTGGCTACTCATGTATAACTAGGATTGGAGATCAAGGAAATTTAACGGTAGGTCACCTTCAAGTGGTCAAGAACAATAGCATGATCATGTCATGAATATATTCGATAGTTGGCTTCACTGCAATCCAAACTATGAGGAAATTTTGGTATCTTCTAAAATGTTGCACAATGTTAACACGAAGTTGAATCCCTCACTTGATAAGTGTCTACTAATTTCTTCTTCTTCATTTGATTTCTTAAGTTTTCCTCTTCTTTAGGTATCTAAAGTATTATTCTATTTTTTGTGTTTGTCTATATGATTTCAATTTTGTTTTTTGTAATTTTGTCGTAACATATCTTCGTTATGGAATCAAATTTTGGACCTTCCACTTATGTGGACATTTTAATATTAAACTCACTCATTCACTATATTTTTTGCAAATGAATTAGAGATACAAAAGAATTCATATTTGTCATGGTACCAAATTGGGTACCTTCTATGTGCATGGACATGATTTTAATATTAATCTCACTCGTCATCAAACCTTGTAGATGAATTAGAGAAAATGAATCTTATCACCCATCCTCAAAGCCACCACCTTCCACCTTCTAGTTAGCTATTAATCTCATCTGTAGTACCTCACAAGTCTCCTCCACACATTCAATGAGGATATCCATTATCTCCATACATCCACTTCTCTAATTACATCAAGGGAATATCATCTTGTTATGTACATCATAACCATGGTAACTTAGATTTTATACATTGCAAATGGTATTACACAAAGCTAAATGATATTACACGCTGACATAACAAAAGTATTCAATTGATTTTCTACACAAATTCCACGTGCTTGGATTTACATGACAACAATTCACATTACATGCTTTTCTTCCCTTAATTGAACATTACTATAGCATTTTTGTGAGAAAAATGGTCTTCTCACAAAATAGATACTCATAAAAGGTGGAGAGGTTCACCACTCACTTAGTTATTCTGATTTTTTTTTATTTTGAAACACATGAAAATAGAAATGCAAAAGGATTTGGAATGATAAGCACAATTGAAACCCATTTAAATATTGAAAACACTGTCCTTTCTAGTGAAGGTCACAATGATGAAGAGTCAAGGGTTTTACAAGATGTTACTAGACATAATGTTTTGAAAATTGAAGACAGACCATATACTTGTTATCCCCGATATCTAGGGATAACTAGGAGATCATGTCTCGAGGCCCACATGGTCCTAGACATGGAGTACCGAGAGCAGGAGCGACTTGAGCATGGCCCTGGAGGGCCCATGTTTTCTCCTTCTCAGCCAGACTTGTCCTGTCAGCAGTACCAGCCT
>ML787920.1:190063-273623 GCA_009831015.1 Picea engelmannii | reverse complement strand
CACTTATGCAGTCCTAACATCATGCAATTCAATGCATAACTTATAATAACACATAACTATACTCACGCATAACATAACAGAATTAAACACATATAAATTTGCATTATACACAAAAATGGAAAACACATATAAGCATAACACGTATCTTTTTATAAAACTCCACCAACTGGCTTCATACCTTAGATGTTCCACTCATTCATAGGCATTGTTGTTCTAGATCTCTCAAGAGAAATTCACCCTAAAATTGGGGCTATGACTCCACTAGGGAAAAGGTTATCGAAACCAACTAGGTCTCATAGTTAGTATTAGTTCAAACTAGACTAAGGTAACAAACTCCAGCAACAACACCAATCAACAATATCTCACCCTCCTCAACAAGAATAACCCAAGGAAGTGTACCCCCTTCTCTAAATTACAATCCCTTAGGCTATCCCACTTCCCTTCCAGGGCTCTAGCATATGTCGGCAAAAAAGTCTCATATTTGTGGCTCTAGGAGCTCTAATTGATCTCATGGAGTCTCCAGATACCCTTGAGACCTCACATTAAGGAAAACCTATCCCATAAAATTATCCCTCTAGATATCCAACCTTCCCCAAGGAAACTCAAGGAGAACTGGCAACATAATCCCACCTAGGATTCACAAGGTTCACAAAGAAACATGATTATAGTGGATCACTAGTTCACACCCCACATCCCAAAGAAACAACATTCAAAAAATGGTAGAATGATCATAATTAATGTATTTCTCACTAATCCCAAACTTTATATATGCATGTCAATATTTTTTACAAGAGGCACTCAAAGAACTATGTTCCCACCACTTGGGAACTCATTTCCCCTCCTTAGGAAACTTAGGATAAAATCATGACATCAAACTTAGGATTAGGACATAGGATTAATTTAATATATTTGGCTTATCCCCCTTTTCTTAGCCCCTTTCCTTAATCCCTTATCCCACTTTCTATCTCGTGGAGTGCTAGCTCCCCATACTATTTTTCTGACTTGGTCTGCAATCGTTACGTATTTTATTAATATGTGTGTGAGTGTGATTACAATATACAATTCTAGGCTCACCAACCTTTCAACATAAAGTCTCTTTGGCATAACATACATAGGCACTCCAACCCAAACATCTCGGCTCACTAGCCTATAAACTATATGTACATAACATACACAATTTAGGGATCCCAAAAATAGGGTATTGCACTCCCCTCCCCCTTATTTTTCCATTTTCCTCACTGTACTATATACAAATATATAATTAGTGTCTCTCAAAATATTCAAAAAATTGTGAGTACTCCCACATGGCATCCTCATGATCCCACATAACATATTTAGGACTGTAGTGGTTCCATTAGACCTTTATCGAGCTGGTGGCTTGTTTCCTAAGCACTTTGACCTTCTTGTCCAATATGTGCACTAGCTGGACTTGGAAGTCACCCTCATGCTCCACCTAGATCATAGTCCAATCAATTATGTGGTTAGGATCAGACACATACTTTTTAAGAAAAGACACATGAAACACGTTATGAATACACATGGATGTAGGAAGTGAAAGCATGTATGAAATAGGACCAATCCTCTCTAGGATTTTAAATGGTCCACAATATCTTGCTACCATTTTTGGGAAGCTTCACAATATCAATGTACTCTTTTTATCCTTCACTTTCGAGAAGACATGCTTTCCCTCTCTATATTTTATGTGTTTTACTTTTTTTCGCATAACTTTTCTTCTTATCCTATCGAGTCTTTAAATTCTTCTTTATTTTCACCATTCGCTCTTCCATTTCCCTATGCAGTTATAGACCAATCATGGCTCTATCATCTCGATTATCCCAACTCATAGGTGTGTTAGGCCTCTTGCCATATAACGCTTCAAATGGGCTCATCTTCAAAGATTCATGATACCCATTATTATAATAAAATTCAACTAGATGAGTATAGTATTCCCACCTGGAAGGATTGTCCAATACATATATTCTCAATATATATTCAATCACATTATTGATCCTCTATGCCTACCCATCCGACTCTAGGTGATATATTGTACTAAAATTTAAATGTGTCCCAACTCCTTTAAATAACCCTTTCCATAATTTTTATGTGAACTTGGGATCTCTATTAGAGACAATTTCCTTAGGTACACCATGTAGTCTGGCAATTTCCTTCATGTAAATCTATCCAATCTTGGTTTCCTTGTGATTTAGATTCACAAGAATAAAATGGGTATCCTTAGTTACTTTATCGACCACTACCATGATGGAATCATGTTGCTTCATTCTCTTTGGTAGCATAGTAATGAAATCATTGGTAACAATTTCCCATTTCCACCCAGGAATGGGAAATGGTTGTAGCAATCCAAATGGATGTCTATGCTCATCATTTACCTTCTAACATTTCATGCATCTAGCAATATAACCAACTAGATCTTTCTTCATCCCTGGCCAAAAGTATTGGCCTATTATAGCTGTAATTTTATTTTGATATCTTGGATGCCTAGATAGGATACATTGTGAACTTGTTTCAGCACTAAATTTCTCAACTCTTGGTAATTTGGAACATAAATTGTGTTCATGTAAAAGAGAATATCATCCTCTTCTAGTTTGTAATCTATAAATTTATGTTTTAAATTAGCTTGATGCAATGCTTCCTTTATTTGAAATAATGTTGATCTAAATCTATAGCTCCCAAATTATGTATTTTAAATCATATATGTAAATACTTATGATTGTATCATGCATCTCATGCACCCTCCTATTGAGTGCATCAACAAATTTATTTGCTTTGTCTTTTATATGCTTGATATCGAAGTCATACTCACTAAGGAATTCCAACTATCTAATTGTCTGGCATTCAATATTGGTTGCTCAAAAAAGTATTTCAGAACCTCATGGTCTGTCCTTAGCTCAAACGTTTTTCCCATGAGATAATTCCTCCACATGTTTAAGGCATGAACTATGGCTACCAATTCTAAGTCATGTGGCATAGTTCCTGTCATTCTCTTTCAACTTCCTTGACTCATAATATACCACATGCCCATTTTGTGTAAGGACTCCACTAATCCCTTCCTTGCATGCATTGGTGCACACTATCAAATCCTCATATGGATCATAAATCTTCAAGATTGATGCACTTGTCAATAAATCATTCAAATTTTGAAAACTTTCTTCACATTTGGAAGTCCATTTGAACTTCACACCCTTCTTTTGAAAAGACGTCATTGGGTGTGCAATATTTGAAAATCCTTCAATGGACATTTGGTAATATCCTGCAAGTCTCGTGAATGATATAACCTATGTAACATTATTTGGTCTAGTCCATCCCCTTATTGCCTCAATCTTCTTTGTGTCCACTATTATTCCCTCTTCTGAAATAATTTGTCCCAAATAATGGACATGCCTTTGATAGAAAGTGCACTTTATTATATTAGCATACAATTGGTTCTCTTTCAACACCTATAGCACCATCCTCAAATGTTGCTCATGCTCCTCATTTTTCTTGGAGTAGATGAGCATGTCATCCAAGAAAACAATAACAAGTTTTTCTAGATAATCTATGAACACTACATTCATTAGGAACATAAAGATAGTTGGTACATTTGATAACCCAAATGGCACCACTACAAACTCAAAATGTCCATATCTTGTTCTGAACGATGTCTTGTTGATATATTCCTCTTTGATCCTCACCTGATGATAGCATAACCTTAGGTCAATCTTGGAAAATATCATTGCACCCTTCAACTGATCAAAAATATCATCAATCCTCGACAAAGTATACTTGTTCTTAATTATGACCTTATTAAGTTGTCTAACGTATATACACAACCTTAATGTTCCATCATTCTTCTTCATGAAGAGCATTGGGGAACCCTAAGGTGACACGCTTGGGCATTAATACCTCTTCTTCAATAACTCATCCAACTACATCTACAATTCCTTTAATTATGGTGTGCCCATTCTATAAAGAGACTTGGACACTGGGCCAACTCCAAGCACCAAATTAATGGAGAAATCAATGTCCTTCTTTTCTAGCAACCTTGGTACCTCCCCAGCTATATCCTCATACTCTTTTAAGAATGAATGATCTTCAATACTTGGCACTTTATCCTTGGATACCTCTTCCATACATGATACATAAATCTAGTACCCTTTTATGAAACTCTTTTTCAACTGCATGGGTGAAATTTATCTAATGGATATAGACCTTGGAATCCCTTGTCCTTCCTCATCCATACAAGTGAATTCCTTGTTGTAGAAATATAGGACATCATGATGATTGTCCAACCAATCCATGCCAATTAATAAATCATAAGAACATGTTGATGTGGAAAAAATCCCCTTTGTCAACAACAGGGGTTACCCCCGATGAGAAGTCTCAATTATACCTCTCAACGTTTGGAATAGGGAACCCATCCGGATTCTGACCCATCAACCATTTCTGGTTTTTGGGTTTATTCGTTGCAGCCCGACCCACCGATGAAGGTTTCTAAGCTAAAGGATGAAATGTTGCTAATCTAAGATGCACGTATCTGGACGAAACTAAGGTAACTAGAAGGAGAACATAGAACCAACCCTGCTCCTATCAATGACCCAGGAAATAATTCACACAGAGCAAAGACAAGAATATGAATAGATAATTGCAAACAAAGAATAGTCTAGCATTTAAAAAGTCATTTATGATTCTATGCCCACAAATTTAGACAAATATTAACCAAAGAGAAGAAATAAGAATGCAACCATCATACATAAGATTAGTCTACAACATGAAGTACATCCTTACACAACCTGAGTTCTAAGCCAAAACACACAGGAATAGTCCACAATATGTCCAACACGATAATCATAACTCTTTATAAAATAGCTTGGCCAAACTGGTTTCTCTTCATTAAAAGTTCTAGTAATAGTACATGAAAGCTCCAAGAGTAAAAAATCCCATGACTTTGATACAATCCCTGTATTTATTGAAGTTCAACTTGACTCTTGGTCTTCCGCTTGTTGAAATAATGTAACTGCGAAGAGTATTCTTATTATTATTGTTATTTTATTATTAAGATTAATCCCCATTGTGGATTAATCATGTCGGTAATTGTATTAGGACCAAATCCCCTTTTGCGGATTGGTCATCGAACAATTGCAATAAGCATAATAAGAAGTTAGCCCCAACAGTTATTATTGAGACCCAGAATTAAATTAAAGGTGGGTTTACCCACCCAAAGTGAGAGGTCGGCCCTGCCAGTGAAACCCTTTCACACGTGCCAGTCTTGTATATATAGGGAGGCTAGCACCTCACTTTATCACACACAACTCACTTGCTCATTTTTCTTAAGAGGCAAGCTGCAATTACCAGTTGGAGAGAGGAGAAGAAGAGTGGCGCATCTTTTGGGGAGGACTATATGTATTGGTTTGAGTTATCTCTTGAACATTGTATTAGAAATTTATGATAAGGAAGTTTTTGTTGGGTTTTCTTCCCCTAGAGGGTTTCCCAGGATAAATGTTGTGTCTCTTGTGAATGTGTATTTCTCAGTGATCTTGTTCTTATGTTGTTCTTATCTATTGAAATGCAAAGAACTATAATAATGGAATAAACATTAACATGGTATCAGAGCCAACCTGAAGGAAGCATATTTCGCAAGAGGAAAAACGTCATTGTTACCATACCCAAAAATTAGGGTTTTGCAAAAGTGAATCTTTTCAACTCCCTAACCACCTAGAAAGTTGTGCCCTCACCCAAGGATCATTTTGGCACTTAGAGTGCACCTTTTCAATGGTTGGATCTCCGGGAAAGTGAAACCCTAGTTTCACTAAAGTACCAGAAGTACCAGAAAACCAATACCAGAAGTACCAGAAGCACCAGTCCAGAAATCCACAGATCAGATTTGACGGGGTAAAAGTTGGATTTTCTCGGATCCAAGTACACCAGGCTACTCGCCTTAGCCAAGCGCACCTCCTGGTAAGGTCAAAAATTGATTTTAAGCATTTTCATTTTTTGGTCATTTTCATAGCCTCGAGTACAAGATGTCTACAAGCACAAAGCTTGTTGAGAAACTAGAAGGCATAGACAACTTCCGTGCCTGGAAGTATAGGATCGGTTTGATCCTTGTAGAGAATGACCTAACAAAATTTATCAAAGAAAAAGTGGAGGAACCTGAAGATGTCGTAGAGAAAGCGAAGCATCAGAAGGACTCAACCAAGGCTCAAAGAATCATTGCAGATTCAGTCAAAGACCACCTGATCCCGTATGTATCGTCCAAGAAAACTCCGAAGGAAATGTTTGACTCTCTAAGCAAACTATACAAAGGAAAGAACATCAACCAAAACATGAATCTAAGAACTCAATTGAAGAATACCAAGATGTAGAAAGGAGAAATGATTCAAGAATATTTCTCCCGAATCTCAGAAATAAAAGAATAGTTAAAAGCGATTGGAGACACCATCGACGAAGACGAATTCGTAATAACGGCCCTAAATGGTATCACAAGACCTTGGGATGCTTTCATCCAGTCGGTATGTGGCAGAAAGGAGAAACTATAGTTTGAGAGCCTATGGGAGAAATGCATCCAAGAAGAGACAACGGTAGCCAACCGTGAAGCACTACTAGCAAGGGATGATGATCAAGCCCTAGCTACTTATACAAAAGGAGGAAGGAAGAAACCCTACTTCAAAAGGGAAATTCATAGAGAGCCTCAACTATCAAACAAATTCAACAACCAAGAATCTCATCCAAGAAATTTTCAGAAGAAAGGACAACGCAAGGGACGAGATCTCTCATCTATACAATGCTATCATTGTGATAAGATGGGACACAAGGCGAATAATTGTCCAGTCATAAGAGAAGAATACAAGAGGAAGCACAAAAGGCAACATGTTCACATAGCCGAAGATGAAGAACCACCTATGAAGATGATTAAGGACCATGTCTTGATCTCAGCTCTCTCAGGATCTGTATCACCTGGAGAGGACACATGGCTCATTGATAGCGGTGCATCAAAACATATAATGGGAAGAAAAATACTCTCTCTTGTATTTCAGAAAAGAAATTTTCTCAGAAAGTAACTCTTGGAGATGATTATCAATATCCCATCAAGGGAATAGGAGAATCAAACTACAAGCTAGATTCAAAAAACTCAATAACAATGAAGGATGTACTCTATGTACCTGGCTTAAAGAAGAACTTACTCTCCATATCAGCCTTAGACAAGAAAGGCTATAGAGTTTCCTTCATAGATGGAGAAGCTCTTATGTGGGCTAAAGGAGAAACCTTAAATGAAGCAATCATCATCGGAAGTGAAGAAAATTGCTTATATAAGCTGAAGGGTCACCCAAAAACTGCCATGACCCATACCATTGAAAACTCATGCGAACTTTGGCATAGAATATTGGCCCACATCAACTACAAGGTGCTACCATACATATGCAAAGTTGTCACAGGTTTACCAGAACTCAAGGTCGATCAAGAACGCATATGCAATGGATGTGTGCAAGGGAAGAACATCAAGAAACCTTTTCCAAAGAGGGACAACAAAGCAGAAGGAGTATTGGAACTCATTCATTCAGACGTGTGTGGCCCAATTCCATCATCCTCCATTAGCGGGTATGTATACTATGTATCATTTATTGATGACTATTCTCGTAAGACTTGGATATATTTCTTAAAATCTAAAGATGAAGTATTCAGTAAATTCAAGGAATTCAAAGCCTTGATAGAGAATATTTTTGAAAGAAAGATTAAGATACTCAGGTCAGATAATGGAGGAGAATATACCTCGAAGGAGTTCGTAAACTTCTGCAGAGATGTTGGGATCAAGAGGGAACTCACTACTCCCTATAATCCCCAACAAAACGGTGTAGCTGAAAGGAAGAACAGAACAATTATGGAAGTTGTAAAGACCATGATTCACGATCACAATCTTTTTATGTGCTTATGGGCAGAAGCAACAATGGCAGTCGTTTATGTGCAAAACCGATTATCCCATAGTGCACTTGGGTTCAAGACCCCTGAAGAGATGTTTACCAGAAGGAAACCAAAGGTAAGCCATCTCAAAATATTTGGTTGTCCAGTGTTTATTCATATACCGAAAGAGAAAAGAAACAAGTTGGAACCCTCCGGAAAGAAGGGCATATTTGTGGGATACTGTGAGGTATCCAAGGGCTTCAGAATCTACATACTTGGTCACCGCCATATTGAGATCAGCAGGGATGTGACCTTTGATGAAGAAGCAGCACTTAAGAAATCAAGAAGATGCCAGCTTGAAGAAATGTATGAAGAGGAACCTGTAAATCCCAGGACTACAAAATCCGTGAGCGAAGTTCCCAGAGCTGTAGAACCTGTAAGGGAAGTCGTAACTTCCCCCGATGAGGAGACTCCTGAAGATCATGATATAACAGAAGGTCAAGAACCTCCTCAAATGACCTTCTCCTATAAAAGAAATCCTTCTTGGGCAAGAGAGCTTATTCAAAATGGAGAGAAATATGGTGTTCCAAAAGGAACCACGAGACAAATGAAAACACCAAAGCCATTCTCTAGTTACACGGCTTTGATGTGCAATCTACTTGATGAAGAACCTACATGCTTTGAAGAGGCCATTCAAAAGAAGGAATGGGCAGATGCTATGACAGAGGAATACCAATCCATAGTAAAGAATGATGTATGGGAAATAGTTCCCAGACCAAAAAGTAAGGATGTGGTATCATCAAAATGGCTCTTCAAAATAAAACATGTTGTTGATGGAAGTATTGAGAAACATAAAGCAAGATTTGTCGCTCGTGGCTTTTCCTAGAAGGAAGGCATTGACTATGAAGAGACATTCGCTCCTGTGGCCAGATACACTTCAATCAGAACCATTATAGCTCTTGTTGCCAAGATGAAATGGAACCTGCACCAGATGGATGTGAAGACAGCTTTCCTGAATGATGTTATTGAAGAGGAAGTGTATATAGAGAAACCCCAAGGATTTGAGGTTGAAGACAGGAAGTCTCATGTATGTCGATTGAAGAAAGCCTTATACAGATTGAAGCAAGCTCCCAGAGCTTGGTATGGCTGTATAGACAATTGCTTGACGAGCTTGGGCTTTACCAAGAGTAAAGCAGACTCAAATCTCTACTTCAAAATTATGGATAATGAACCAGTAATATTACTACTGTATGTGGATGACTTATTCTTAACTAGAGAAGAAAAGCTCATCGTTGAATGTAAACAGAGACTTGTCGCAGAATTTGAAATGAAAGACCTTGGTCTAATGCATTACTTCTTAGGCCTTGAGGTATGGCAGAGTCCAGAAAGAATCTTCCTTAACCAAGGGAAGTACATAGTCGAAATATTAAAGAGATTCGACATGCTAGAATGTAAGCCCATGAATACACCCATGGAGGCGAAGCTGAAGCTATTGGTCGATACTTCGTCAGACTTGATAGATGCCACACTGTATAGACAGATTATTGGATCGTTGATGTACCTGACGAACACCAGACCAGAGATATGTTTTGCAGTGAACACCTTGATTCAGTTTCTGGTAGAGCCCAGACATGTTCACCTAGTGGCTACAAAACATGTGATGAGATACCTTAAAGGTACAATGGATTATGGTCTCAGCTATGATGGAGATCATGACTTCACATTGAGTGGATATATTGATGCAGATTGGGCAAGAAGCGTTGCAGACAGAAAAAGCACTTCTGGATGTTGTTTCAGTTTGGGATCAACCATGATCTCGTGGCAGAGTAGGAAGCAATCCAGTATTTCTCTCAGCACAGTGGAAGCAGAGTACATTGCCGCATGTTCTGCTAGCTACGAAGCTATATGGCTTCGAAAGTTGTTGATTGGCCTATTTGACTTGGAGATGAGAGAAACCATGATTCTATGTGACAACCAGAACTGCATAAAGATGACAGAGAATCATGTATTCCACGACATGTCGAAGCACATAGAGATCCGTTATCATTTCATCCGCGATATGGTACAGAGAGGAGCCTTGAAGCTCCAGTACATTAGCACGGATGAACAGGTTGCTGACGTGTTGACCAAACCTCTATCTCGTGTAAAGTTTGAACACTTTCGAGATAAGCTTGGTATAGTCCGAAAGGACCCTCCCTGAAAGGGGGAGTATATATATTTATTCCTTGCTTCTGACCTCGCTGTTAGACATAAAGCAAGATGAGTCATTGCTTCTGACCTCACTGTTAGACGTAAAGCATGACGTTGTGTGTTCCTTTCTTTTGACCTCGCTGTTAGACATAAAGCAAGATGAGTCATTGCTTCTGACCTCCCTGTTAGACGTAAAGCATGACGTTGTGTGTTCCTTGCTTTTGACCTCGCTGTTAGACGTAAATCCAGATGAGTCATTGCTTCTGACCTCGTTGTTAGACGTAAAGCATGACGTTGTGTGATTCCTTGCTTTTGACCTCGTTGTTAGACGTAAAGCAAGATGATTCCTCGCTTCTGACCTAGTTGTTAGACGTAAAGAGAGATGTTGATGTGTTACTTGCTTCTGACCTCGTTGTTAGACATAAAGCAAGATGATTCCTCACTTCTGACCTAGTTGTTAGACGTAAAGCGAGATGATGACGAGTTCCTTGCTTCTGACCTAGTTGTTAGACATAAAGCAAGATGATTCCTTGCTTCTGACCTCATCGTTACACGTAAATCAATATGTGACTAACACTGAGCTACCAGCTTAACCGCTGTGACATTGAGCCAGTGTAGTACTGTGATGTGCCAGCCTAGTGCTGTGATGAGGTATCATTTTTTTACTGATACATTTTGATGCAGATGATGATGGCATTCTTTCGAGAATGATGATGTTGCCGATGAAGAAAACTTTTGATGACTCATAAATATGCTAGCCAATGTTTCAAGATGATATTGACGATATTGTCCTCTTGATGCCACTGATGATGCAGACCTCTCTCGCCTGATGTTGTTGAAGAAGACCCTTCTTGTTAAGGGGGAGTGCTGAAATAATGTAACTGCAAAGAGTATTCTTATTGTTATTGTTATTTTATTATTAATATTAATCCCCATTGTGGATTAATCATGTCGGTAATTGTATTAGGACCAAATCCTCTTTTGTGGATTGGTCATCGGACAATTGTAATAGGCAGAATAAGAAGTCGGCCCTAGCAGTTATTATTGAGACGCATAATTAAATTAAAGGTGGGTTTACCCACCCAGAGTGAGGCTAGCACCTCACTTTATCACACACAACTCACTTGCTCATTTTTCTTAAGAGGCAAGCTGCAATTACCAGTTGGAGAGAGGAGAAGAAGAGTGGCGCATCTTTTGGGGAGGACTATCTGTATTGGTTTGAGTTATCTCTTGAACATTGTATTAGCAATTTATGATAAGGAAGTTTTTGTTGGGTTTTCGTCCCCTAGAGGGTTTCCCAGGATAAATTTTGTGTCTCTTGTGAATGTGTATTTCTCAGTGATCTTGTTCTTATGTTGCTCTTATCTATTGAAATGCAAAGAACTATAATAATGGCATAAACATTAACACCACTTTCCCCCCATGACCTTTCATTTACAAACTTTTGTCTGTATCCCCTTCGTAATGATGAGAGAACAAGGACAACATAAATGTTTATAATTTAATGTATAATATGTAGTTACAATTCGAAATTGTCTTTTAGTGTTGGTGGGCCATCATAGATTCTAGCCATAGTGCACCTCACCCACCATGAAGACTAGTTTGGACATGGGAAAAGGATTCTTCCTCCAAGTTTGATATTCAACCATAATGGGATATGGAATTCTTGTTCAGCCATTCGAGTTCAATTCTCTTTCACTACTCCTCTACTACTACGACAATTGTTGTTGTTTTTGCTCTATCGTCATTAGCTGTAGATTGCATTTGCAAGGGTATCGTTGCACACTAGAAGGATTTACTTGATGTGTGGCAGGTGTGCCTTTGTGGTTTACTTCCCTCACACATCGCATATCTGGGTTGCTAAGTATGACCTTCCTTTAACATGGGTACCTGGCACCATTCAACATGAAGTGGATGAGTGATCACAGAATAACCTCAAAATAAACTATCAACCCCGCAAATTTGAAAACATAGAACTAAAAAATTAACTAATTGAGAGTTCATATATGTTTCCCTGAGTTTGGTTCTTGGTTCCTCTTCTCTTGGTTGAGGTGTTGTGTTCTTTGGGGATGTTGACAATGTGATATATATTAATCCTAAAACATGTGAACTATTGGTGAGGAATTTCTCAAATCATATAACTATGAAGTTGTATATCTTCGAAAGACCTTTCCAATGGTATAAGGAATGTGTGAAACATGCATTGCAGTCAAAAGTTATGGCGAAAATACAAAAGGAATTTTGGTAAGGTCTTGTCCATGTTTTGGCAAGAAAAGCATGAACTCATGTTTCGGCAAGGAAGGCACAAACTGCTCCAGTATGTGTTGGCGAAGAAGGCATGAACTGATCCGATATGTATCGACGAAGATCAAGTGATTAACTCTGGTGCTAGCGAGTCGATGGTTGAGGTAAGTCTCAGAACGTTGGGGGATCTCTAGTCGAGCCTCGTCGTAAGAAATTGTGAGTGATCATTGCAATATCTGGACTTAGACCATGTGTCGATGTCATCAATGTGTTGTGTGCGGACTCAGATCAAATCGTCATGCATTGGTTCGGTTTCAAAGAGAGATGATGTGTGTGTTGAAATTTTTGTAAAAGTTCATGAGAGGGGGAATTGATTTTAAAATAGTTCAAAGTTAAAAATTTATTAAAAAAGGGGGTGGTATCCCACTCACTCCACCTCACCAACTCTTAGTCAACGTATGTATGGCTTGAAGAAGGCTTTAAGATATGTGTAAGGGGAAGGGCATGTTTTAAAGAAATGCTAAAATATGTAAGGAGGAAGGGGGTGGCATGTCACAACCCCTCCCCTTTATATTCACGAACCAATGAGGAGGAGGGAGTTGTGCGCCATGCCCCACTCCTCACCTCCACCTGACTACATCATCCAAAAACATGGAGTCATTCAAATTTTTATCAGTGCGCCATAGCCTATTCACGCATGACCAATAACGCATCGACCGAGTCCTTTGCATTGTCTCCGGGTGAGTACCAGTCATATTCCCCTCAAGTCCTCTGCGTACTCCGCCCATGTTCCGCTCAAGTTATCCACGACTCATCGGACTCATTGTTGGCTTGATCTCCGGGTGATTCGGGCTCATTCCTCTCCTGCTCGCCGGTATGCATCGGACTTCTTAGTTCTAAAGCGATCCAAGAGGGAGAACCACCGATAACTTATTAAGCATCTTATGTTTATCCAAATTACCATTTTTCATGGCTTAATGATCCGCTCCATACAAATAGACTACAAAGATCTGAAGGGAAACTAATGGATAATATAAAGCAACATTGTAGCTGAAGTTTTCAATGCATTTGCAAACGATGACAATTTCAAGACTCAAGACTAGCAATACTGCAATCAATAACACATTTCAATGCCTACAATCTTGAACACACCAAGTTTGGCTAGCAATTTTGCTAAAGTGAGATGCCATACACTTCAAACTACCAGGGTTTCACTTTTATCCAAGTTGGTCTTCTAGGTTTTATGTGATCCTCTAAGGACCAAATTCTGCGAGTTCAACCCATCAATAACTACTCCACCAAATTCTGCCAGTTCAACCCACCAGTAACTACTCTAGATACTTTGAATGCTACCAAAGAGTCTAGTCTGATTTCAGACCAGCCATGACCGATCGCTTTATTAATTGAAAACAAAATCTACTATAACTCTATATGGTCTTCAAAATTTTCCACATTTTATCACGTCCATAATTTTGATTAATTGCATCGCTTTCTCCTTACAAACTACCATTCGAGGATGCAGTTAAGTCGGTTGTCTATCATAAATTCATAGTTTTGAAGCTCTACCTACTCTTACTCAATTTCCCGTCCTAGCGGACGCCTTAATGAAGGAAAATTTGAACCTCTACATACCCTTACTCAACCACCCCCTCCCCTGCAGGATGTGTCACGCCACAATGAAGGGAGTTCTCTAATGGACTATCATGTTCTGCATGTTCCACCTACTTGTCTTTTCAAATGATTGTGATTTATGGTTTCATTATTGTCTCTATATCTGTCACATGATTTTTCCTTAATAGTTGTAGTTGTAGAAGCAAGCACAAGTAGGTAGTTTTCATTGTCTTCTCCATATATGTCCCATGCTTTTTCTGTAACTGTAAAATCAAGCAAACGTAGGCAGATTTCAATGTATTCTCCATATCCTTTTTCTATAACAACAATAACTGTAAAGCAAATAAAATAATTAGTTTTTATTATTGCATTTAGAGTAGCTAGGTGTTCTATAGCATTGTATAGATCTGCAGTAACGAGTCAATGAAAGCATGAAAGACTGAATCCTGGGAGAGATTGTCACAAAATCTGTGAAATTAAAAAATATAGTGAACTACTATAGCATTGTATAGATATGTTGTAATGAGCCAATGAAAGCATGAAAGACTGAATTCTGGAAGAGGCTATCATAAAATCTGCGAAAATGTTGCTTCCCCAAAATTACCTATTGAATGCCTTGATAAGCAGCCAATGATGCCAAAGAAAACATGATACATTCCCTCTTTCCATTTGAAAGTCAGAAGCCCCTTGTGTACCAGAGATGCCTTAAAAGAATTATCTTGTCTGGTAACGATAAACATGACAAAAGTTCAAAGATGACAAAATAACCAATCATTTTGCTCCTGATGTGAGATCTCTCCAAGATTCACAAACACTTCCGAGGTTCATTCATAGAATGACAATTTTTACATTTATTTCATTCCCAATTATAACTTTATTTTGTATCAACCCTACTTCTCTAGTCCTTGTTATACATGTAAATGAAGTGTGTGTGAAGTTTGGAAGTATCCCAACAATATGCATAGATAAAGGCACAAAAGAGAAACAAAGATCAAAAGAAGGTTGGATTGCTTGATTGCATTTATATTAAAGACAAATTCAACCAAATAATTTCAAGATATGGTAAATACAGATACAAGATAATGATTGTATATGTTTCCCCTGGTAAATGAAACAACAAGGAAGGACGTGATTAATTCACATTACTTCGAAACCATATGTACAAATGAGTGGTCTATGAAATGAATGCCTTACTAAGATTTGTGTAATCACAAACTACGTCAATCCTTGGGCAGATCACTTTTCCATTGTTTTTCTTTGCCATTTCATCATTTTTATTTTTGGAATTGTACCATTTGGATTTTTTGTTATTCATTTTAAGGATATATGATAAGAATTCATTCCATCTTTAATTATGGTTCTATTTTTCAAAATATACTCAAAAATTATGGATTTAATTATGATTCTATTTTTCAAAATATACTAAAAAATTATGGTTTTTTCTATGAAATTTAAAACCCAAAAAAATCATGAAATTTAAAACAAAACAAAAAATGAAAATTTGGATAACGGTATTTGGGATTGTAATATACATAGCTTATGCATAACGGTATTCCTACATCTCACAATTAGAAAAATAACAGGATTCTAATATGTAGAATTAAATTATTTATAGAAATTTAAATTCCATAATAGATATATGACTTAGCAATATGTTAATTGATGTGAAATCTCGTTACTTTTTCTTCCAAATTAAATAGTAGTCATGGTAGCAACCTTGAGTTTAGAAAATCATGAAGCAACAATGGTATTGTATCTACCTTATATGTGTTTGATACAAGACCTAGAGTTATCAACAACTGGTACAGAGTGACTTTGGTGGAGCAGTCACTCTGTTGTGGCATCTTAGAGAGACATAGATTTGACCCTTTTGGGGAAGATGACCCTTCATGGCGGCTAAGTCGGTTGAATAGGGAAATTGGTAAATCGTTAAGCATCAATGAAGAAAGGCAAACTAAAGAAATAAAAAAAGGGTTGCAAAAAAGACTAAGAGCATGTGTGCCAAAATTTCCACATATTTCCACCCACTTCTATTTTTTTTTTTAAATATCGAGCTATAAGATATTAGAAGGCTTAATGCATATAGAAATTACCTGCCATGCTTGGAGACTATGCCACAAAGATGTGAATTCCTACAGCCCTGCATCCACACACAAAAGGAACCATGGCAAGATCAAACTCTTGAACAAATGCATAGGCTAAATCTAATTCACCCATCAACACAACAGATACATAACATGTGGCATCCATTAAAATATCATAATATAACGAAACAAATAATTTAGAATTAGGGAATTTCGATGACCCACATGAAGCAAAAAAATGGTATTCCAAATCAAGGAGATCAAGGTGCCAATAGGCATGGTTTCTGAAAGGGGTCCCCATAATCAACACGCATATACGCTTATATTATAGACATAATCATAACTTAAGTAAGATCGAACCAACAACTTAGTTGAATACATATGCCTCTATATAAAATAAAAATTTAGATGAGTGACCTATTTTCATGGAATTATTTCTGGTGAACTCGAACATGAGGAGATGAACAATCTAGAGGTTGAATGACTAGTTGGTCGAAGACAAAGTCCTCTGCAGCTCTTTGTCATCTATGAATTTTCTCCCATCATGATCACACATCTTAAAATACCTTATGATTTCTGGGTCAGTGCCCGATGCAGGAGGGTACGCATAAGGAGTTTCATGGGGATATATCTAAAAATACTTTATGATTTCTGGGTCACTGTCCGGTGTAGGAGGGTATGCGTAAGGAGTTTCATGGGGCTATATCTGAAAAGACCTTATGATTTATGGGTCAGTGCACGGTGCAGGAGGGTACGCGTAATGAATTTCATGGGGCTATATCTGAAAAGACCTTATGATTTCTGGGTCAATGCCCGGTGCAGGAGGGTACATGTAAGGAGTTTCATGGGGCTGAGGTGAGTAGCCGTAAGGATGTTTCCCTCCAGGAGGAGGAGGATGAGGTTTTTGTCCATATGTGTATTAGTTAGGGGGAGGTTGATCGTATTAGTTAGGTGGAGGAGGATCACCCTGAGAAGGAGTCAAAGCTCCATAGGACGCATTTGGGTATTCTGGCATCGATGAAGGATGAGCTATGGAGAGAAGAATTCGGTAGCAAGTCCGAGAATGAGTTTCCTAGTGCCATCCCACCATCGTCTCACCTCAATTTTCCCACAACCAAACCCTTCTTTGAGTTTCCCGACACTAGGATAAATCCCCCCTGATCATCATGAAGATGATCCATAGAAGAAGATGGATGAGGAGGCTTGAGCTTCCCCACACATCCCCAACGCTTCTTTTGCAAATAAAAATAATAACAATCTCTGCTATATCTTTCCCAGGTAAATTTTGTCATCGAAAACAGTAGAGGAAAGTCATGTGGAAGAGGATCTCGCTTTGAATTGGTATGGTAGTGGATCCAACGACTCCCACACACCTGAATTCAAATCGAGCATCTTCGCGCATAACGGATTGACTTCTTCTCCTTCAAAATCAGAGACCCCTCGAACAACGAAGAGATCAAAATCAGAGACCCCTCGAACAACGAAGAGATCAAAATCAGATACCCCTCGAACAACGAAGAGATGATTATAGGTGGGACCTCCAAGATAGCAAACCGTGGAATGTGTATGCCTCCAACAGCTCATGGGACGACTCTCCTCACATTTACTTTTTGGATTTAGAAAGTTCAAAGTGTAGTTAATATGGCACCCCACGAGGTAGAATAAAACAGATACACCGATCGGAATTCGTTGTAGGGGAAGGATAAGGGCAGCAGTGGAAAGGTTGTGTAGTAGGGACATATGCCATGCTTTCAAAGGCCCTTGACAGACGACGAAAACTAGGTGAGGAACCTCCCCATAAAAATGCCTTCGACGTAAAAATGCCTCTTTTTTATTATTATTAATTTTCTTAAATGGATTTTAAACTTAAATAATTTATATTTAAATTAAATTTAAGTTATTCAAATTTAAAACATTAAATTGTAAATGAATTGCAAAACACAAACATTTTATGAAAACCAATTTCACATGGAGATGAGAACCGGAGAATGTAAGCCTATGCTAACACCGTTGGAAGAGATTTTAAAGACTCATAACTTGCTCAGATGACATCTGATTGGAGTGTCATTTTCTATGACGTATAGGGTGCAATGAGATGCTTTCAGGGAGATGACTTACTATGGCATTCAAATATTCTAGTGGTGTTACAATTAACGAGCCTGGTTTGGGATATAAATCCTAGCGATCATTCTGGCACTATCGGGCCTCGGATTTTGATTCCACCAGTTACATTGGAATCCTAATCATGTAAATAATATAGTTGAACTACTTTGGGGATGAAAAATACATTTCAAGAAACACCCAAAAATTGAGAACAAAGGAATTTTTAAATGAAAGTTTGGGTCTCGGTCTTGTTGTTACTTCACCCAAATTCAGCTATGTCGGTTCTTGTGGTATCGGTGTTGTATAGAATATTAGTTCATCCACTAGATTTGAGGTCATCTATCAGGGGCTCATAAATATAATCCCACAAAAACAACCAACCAACGTTCAGAGCGCTTGACAATGTTTAGGAATTGGGAGGAACAATTTTATTCTAATATTCAAATCAGAACCAACACACAAGTCTTATAGATGTTGCAGTTAACCCTCTTGATGATAGATGACACTTTCATGATCTTGGTTAGTCATAAAATAAAGAAGTGAAAAGTAAACAAGTTGGGATCATATGCATAATGAAAGCTATTGGTGACACAAAAAGATTTAATTACGACTGCAACATGAAGTAGTTTAGTCGAGCTAGTCAATCATTCATCAGTTACCCAGTCAGACATGGGAAGCTTAATCATTGGAAATGATAGAACCCCGCTTGATGGGTGTAGCAAGAAGGGTCTGATCTTGAGGAGGATAGGAGAGGTCTCAAGATGGAGCCATGTCTTTCTGACAAGGTCGACATTGGTGAGAAAAGATTATCATTTCCGATACGCTCAGTGTCAATAAGGGGTCGACATATTTCTGCTAGCATACCGACGACATGAAGGGAAACTTGACAACAAGCAGTGTGCATCAAAGGGAAAGAAAGGAAGCTTGTTGATACATGATGTATTGATGGAAGGAAGACACGCCTTTCCAATGTACCAACATAGTTGCTTGGAAACTCAAAGATGGAAAAAGTTCATGCATCGAAGGAAATCACATTAACTTCAGTGGTGTGAGAAAGTTATTACCGACGAAGTTAGTATTAACTTTGCAGATAAAGGGAGGTGGTATCGGTGGAGATCTTATCAATGTCCCTGGGATGCGAATGATGGTATCAATGGAGTTTGCAAGAAGTGTTCTGATATGTGGAGGATGGTACCAGAGTCGTAGTTATGAACTTCATCAATAAGAGGAGAGAGTATCAAAAAAGTTGTTATGAACTTCACTGATACAAGAGGAGAGTACTGACGGAGTGGGTCAGAATCTTGTCGGTGGAAAAGGTCTATGTGTCGGTGAAGTTTGTGTGAACCTCACCAATGTACCATTTGGTTTGGTTGGAAGGCGGTTGGTGTATTGGAAAATTTTATTGGAACTTCAATAGTACACTAAATTTTGAGCTCATAAAACATTAAGTGGCCTTTCCAGTGTCAGAAAGTTTGTCACGAAACACTGATATTCCTATATCAGTGAGTTTGTCAAAAACTCACCGACATTACTAGAGTCAAATAAAATGCAATCAAAGAAGTCTTCTAAGAAAATGATTGAAAGGATTCAATGAAGATCAACAAGATGAGTTGGTTTCTCAACAAGTTGAGATATTATGGTGGTTTTTCCGGTAGAAAGGTTTAGTATGGGGGCCCAATTTCTTCTCTTAGGGAAAATGGAAGAGAATAAATTAGGGAGGGTGTTGTGCCGACACAACAAAACCCAAAGGTATGATGTTAAAATCTGCCTTTGTGTTGACTCCATTTTGTTCATTGGACAATCCTTAACTAGTTCATTGATCCTTCTCTTGCCTCCAATAGCTAGTTGAACCAATGAATATTTTCGATGCTTTCTTCTTTCCAAATAAAACCTCTTGACAAGATTAGGATCCATGTAGCTATGACTATATCCTAAATCTATTAAAATAGATATGGGATGTTTATTGATCTTAACTTCCACCTCAATCATATGATATTGATGGTCTTCTTTCCTGTTTTCCAAGGGTGCATAAATCCTTGGCATGCTTCTACCCATGTCTTCAATTGTATTAGCTTCATGAATATTATGGATAGTCATCATCCTATCTCCTTTGTGAGGGAAATATTTATACATGTGGTATCCCTCACATCCTCAACATTTAATGGGCTGCTATCTTGGCCTCGTTCCCAAACACTCTGACATCTTAGGCTTATTTTTTGCTAGCTGTCTTTGAGGATTATTTCTGAAAAATGGTGGCTTATACCCTTTCTTTATTTTTTCGATATTTCCTTTGTTCTTATCATCCCATGCCTTTTGGAAAGTTGGCTTGTCTTTACTTTACTCATACAAATATTTATCCTTCCTTATGGCTTCTTCTAGGGTCTTGGGCTCATCAAAATGAATTTTATCATTGTAGAAGGATGGAAGTCCACTCATAAATATTTTTATTTTAACCTTCTTGTCCCTGATGAAGCCAACATAACTCAACAATTCTAGAAAGTTACTCTCATACTCATCCATTGTCACGTTTCCAAGATTGAGCTCAAATAAATCTTGCATATTCTTGTCATAATAATTCTATGAAACGTATTTCTTTTAAAAATGCTTTTTGAACTACCTCTATGATATCATCTTCTCATCAATGTGTTTGTCCTACTTGAGTTGGTCCCACAACATTGAAATTCTCCCTTGAAGATGGTAGATAGAGACTCTTGCTTCAAGGTCGGATGATTAATTGTGTAGCTAGAAATATTTCCTCATGCCCAACAACCATGCTTCAACGTATTCACCCCTCTTATGATCACCATCAAATGTAGGAGGTTTAGTTTTCCTAATCTCTCCTTGTAAATGATTTACCTTGGGTCTTCTCCTATGATGTCTAACAAAAGACAAACTTGTGTTGCTTTCAAATTTTGAAAATGCATGTGCCCTTCTAGATGAATGCATTGGTGAATGGTGATAATGTAAAATAGCACTTCTAGAGTGCCTATAACTTCTGAAATCCTCCCTCTTGGCATAAGATCTATTTTCTACTTCTTGTCTTGATCTAGATTCCTTGTTTATTTTCTTCTACAATATGTTAAGGCTTTGTAACATCTAGGTATTAATGTGATTGTGCTCCTCCTAAGATCTTATAATCCGTTCATTGTCTGCTTTGTAGCTTAACACTTCTCTCTTCGGGATTCTCATTGTCTCTACTAGCTCTATGTTTTTAGTTTTTCCTTCTCTATGCCCATTAGACTCTATCTCTACATTTCCTAGGTTGATATTTATCCCATTGACTTCCTCCTCATGGTTGTAAGTTCCTTGGGCATATTTCATGTCTCTAGTCATCATTCTAAACCTACTCTATCCTACATGTATCCTTAATTCCGAAAAATGTAAAATCAACCATTGTTATTAGATAACTATTATTAGCGATTTTGGGGAAATTTTATGCATAATCTCTCCCCTTAAGGCCACTAGTTGCCTTCTTTTGATTTGCTAAGAATTTTTGTTGCTCAAATCCAAATCCTGCAAAAATAGATGGATTTTTCTATCCAATATATTTTCAAAGACTGCTCTGTTGCTCAATTCTGAGCTTTGATAAAAAAAAGCTATGGTATTTTGAATTTGCTAATTTTGTCACATTTGTGCACCTTTCTCCATGGTGCAATTAAGCTCAGATACCAACTTTTCCTGGTTGCAAAAGAAAATATGGTAGGAACGAAGGAAAATTTTGTATTGATCACTCATAACAGTGGTGATGGTGAGCACACGGAAAATTACATATTGTCAATCTGATGCTCCTACCAAATTTTATATTAATCTAGAAATGTCAACCTTGTTCTTCTTCACCCTTTTTCCAGACCTAGAAATTTTAGTTGAAATTGTCATCTTCCAAACTAAGCAGTTCTGGAAAAAAATCGCTAAGGAAAACTTGTCTATATTTATGAGGAGTTAAAATGACGAGTAAATAAAATTTGTCATTTTTGTAAACCGGGGTCCCTTTTCCTCTAAAAATCCTGAAATTTCCCAAAACGTGGTCCAAAATAGTAGGATTTTCCCTATTTTGGCACCTCGACTCCAAACTCTTTGGAATTAGGCCAAAATTAAAATTGGGCATCTTCATGTCTACTTCTTGGACTTAGCATAAAAATTTCATGAATAACAGAGCCTATGTCAAAGAGTGCCACCTTGTTCTTCAAAAATATCTAATTTTCCATTTCTGGAAAATTGAAGAAAAACTGTCAAGTGACCCTCATAGGCGCTTCTATATCACTCCTCACTGTGTACATACCCATAAAATGTTATCTAATTCTGAGTTAATATTCTCTTGTTATGTCCAAAACAAGTTTTTGGCCACAAACTTTGTTTTTGTTTTTTTAAACATAGGTCATCATCTACTGATGTGGCAACCTATTGATGTGGTTGTTGATGTGACACCTTGGGTCCACCTGGAACCCTAAGGTGATTCCATGTCACCCCCCTTTTCCACCCTATCCCTTCCTCTTCATCTCTCTGTCACTTCATCCTCTCTCTCTTCTTCCTTCGTTTTCCTTTATCTTTCCTTCCTTTCCCTTTTCCTTTCTTCTTTATTATTGTTTTAAGTATCTTTGGACCTCACCTGTATATAAAAATCCACTTGGCACCTTGTCATTGTCCCACATTATCAATGGTTTCCATCTTGAATTGTTTCTTCCCAACAAGCATATTCCCCATCGTTAATCAAGATCTATGGCAAGGATCCTTTACGAACCACCAAGATGCACCTAGATCAACCCACTGGCAAGGAGCATAGATCCAATATCGATAGTGGTGTTGGATTATAGGACTTTGAGTAGCACACTTGTTAATTTCTCCCAAACCCACGTAAACCACTTACCACCTTCATGCCACGTGGTGGCTTCCTACTAGTTATGGGCCTGCAAGGAACATTTGCAATACCACTTCACCAAGGTCCCATAAACCACTTATTGATGCGATTGTTCAGTTACATGTGGGCCTACCACCTTAGCTCCATGACCTATGAGCCTACCACCATGGAAATCCATGTCACCACCACCACGTGGCCTTCATGTCATCACCTATACAAGCATTTCCAAATTTTCATAGTTTTCAACTTTTTTAAAATTTCGCTTTCTGCATGAGCACCATGAAAACTATAGATTACATTTTTCTTGGTTGAATTTCACCCTACGACCAACAAATTGACCCCTATTCCTGTCAATTCGACATTTTTGAACCCATTTCCCTACTACATTTCATCCAAAATTCAAAATTTTCCACAAATTTTTCCATTGTCATCTCTACAATTCCATTGAGTTCATCTGATTGACCCAAAAAGATGTTAATTTTACCTCCCTAGTATGTTTCCCATGGATTTATTCTAGAATTGGTTCTTCATTACCTAATTCACCCAATTTCACCTAGGAAGTGTTCTCAAACAATTTGCAGGCATAGTCAAAATTATAACTTTGTGTTTTGTGATTTTTTTTTCAATTTGGCTAGTTCTAAGTCTGTAATCACTCAAACAAAGGTTAAAACTAGGTATTTTAACCCCTAAATCTATTTCCTCAAATTTCCCAAAAAAATTCCTAATCTTACATAGGAATTCTTGTCAAATAATTTGCAAACCTGCCAACAATTTCATCTGTGCATTCTAACTATAGCCCAGGCAGACCCGATGTTGTAACATGACACTTCGATACCACATTCTAACATTCCCAAATTGATTTGATACCAATTTTTAACACACCGTAGACTCACTTACGGGCATATGTCACTACAATTCAACCTATGGCACATGTCAATTTCTAAATTGTAACAGACATTGGCCTCTAGTATCAACTCTAATACCACAACTTTGACTCTATCCATACTGTATTTTTAAAATTCCTTAAACCTAGTCCATTAATTCTCTAATACCATGCATAATAATTCCCAAACAAGGCTCTGATACAAAATTGTATTAATATGCCCTACATATGATACACTTATGCATTCCTAACATCATTCAATTCAATGCATAACTTATAATAACACAGAATTATACACATGCACAACATAACAAAATTAAACACATATAAATTCCCATTATACATAGCAATGGAAAACACATATAAGCATACCACTTATATTTTTATAAAATTACACCAACTAGTTGCAAGCCTCAGACATTTCACCCAAGCATAGACACTATTGTTCTAGATCTCTCAACAACTAGTCACCCCCAATATGGCACTATGACTCCACCAAGGAAAAGGATGCCAAATCCAACTAGGTCTTACAATCAGTATTGGTTCAAACTAGGCCAAGGTACCAAACTCCAACATCAACTCCAACCAACAAACTCTCATCTTCCTAAGTCTACAAAACCCAAGGAAGTGTACCCCCTTCTCTACACCATAGTCCCTCAAGTTGTCCCACTTCCTTTCCAGGGATCTAGCATAGGTCGGCCAAGAATTATCAAAGTTGCAACTCCAGGAGTTACATCTACTTTCATGGAGTCTCAAGGTACCCTCCAGGCCTCACACCAAGTAAAACCTATCCCAAACAATTCTCCTTGCAATTATCCATCCTTCCCCAAAGAAAACCAAGGATAATTGACAATAGAATCTCACCAATGATTCATAAGGTTCATAAAGAAACAAGGTTACAATGGCTCGCTATCTCACACTCCACATTCCAGAGTAACAATGGCCATAAAATGGTATAATGATCAGAACGGATGGATTTCTCACTAATCCCAAACTTTTTATATGCATGTCAACCTTTTTTACAAATGGTACTCAAACATATAAAGCATGGTAAACTCACCTTTCAAGATCCTTTCTCAAGGGACCTTCACTAACTTTGAAAATCACATTAGAGGATTTGGTTCCAATATCATGAGGCAAATGAGCTACGATGGCCAAGGAATTTTGATCGTTATTGTAGCTCAATAAATGCCCAAGAATGAATGTATAAGATTCAATGGACAATTAATCAACACAATTTCAACTCAAACCACCTTTGTCAAGGCAAGAGGAACTAGAGAATAAGACACACCCATGGGGGAAACGACAGCCAAAAAAGGAGTGTGTAGTGAGACACTCCAATTTTCTTGTAGAGGTTTGGAAGAAGGAAACAAAGAAAACATTTTTCCTTCCATATATACTCCAACTCTTGGATGACCAAACAACCAATCCAACAAGCATCATCACAAATTTAAAATGCATGGCATAGTATCTTTGGTTTGTTTCTGTTATAGGAAAAGGGGTCGTAAGGATAGAAATTTTTGGTATTATAGAATTCCAAGAATACCATGCAAGAACTATTTCCAATACTCTAGTTTGAATGGACATCGAGAGGCCAAATTTTGGAGGCTTTACCTAGAACGTCATCCCAAGAAACAAACAACCAAGGAGAAAGATCAAAGAGTCAAGGTCAAGGGGAAAGAGGAGATGTTTGAACTTGCATCCCAAGGAGTAGAAATTGTCCAACGATATATTGTAGCAGCTAATTTCATATATATCCATGAGATGGATAGTAGGCTTATAATAAAGGCAGCCCCTATTCAACTCTTATCTTCCATAATGTAGCGAAGGCACCCTTTCTTGGAGATTTGTTGAAGTATTCTTGATGATCATAGAAGAAGAAGATTGAATGAAGTTGAATCTTTTAGGGACCAAAATCCTACAAAAGGGGAGGTTTGATCCGAATTGGATCCTCTCCAAACCTCTTGTAAATTTGTAATAAGCGTGTAATTATTTTCTTAGTTGAGAAAATTTCCTTGGAAGTTGAAATAAACCATTTGATGGTTTTCCTTCCAAAGGCATCCCATTAAAAATGAAGGTTGTAGTGAAAAGGAATATCAACAAGCGATGTAAAGAGAAATTGGGAAGATTGAAGGATAGATAAGAGCTTGAATAGTGCATCCTTGTTGAATATTGATTGACTAAGGAGTCAAGGAGCATGTCCATGAAGATCCAAGGCATTTATAAGACATGGCCATTTGCAATTTTGGTTTGCTAGTCAGTAACAAAGCATGAGATTTTGAGCATGCATAGATCGCCCCTTTTTAATAAATTCCATGAGCACAATAAATCTCCATTGGTTCTAGTTTTACCTGTGTGAGTTTCCAAAGTAAAATCTCCATTTCTATTGTGTGCTCATGTTCTGGTTTCCTATGTGTAATCCACTTTATATTTTTGCCTAGGATTGAATGGCATAATGTTGAATGCTCAAATGGTTTGGGTAATGTAATTGCTTTCTACAGTTAGAGATTAAGTGTTGGCTTATTTCATCTTAATTCCCACTGATTGCATTAATAATTGGTCAATTAACAACACTAAACTCCTCTTGACTAGAGTTTTGGTGTTATTTGTGTGAATTGACAATCGACCCCTGGCTTATTCTGCATGCCCAAGACAAAAATACATAGAGACGACATCAATTTCCCTATGAATGAGGTAATTGGGTTGATTTATTGTCTTTCCACAACACTATATATATTGTTGGGAGTTGTGGGCCTTTATTTATAGCCAACTATTACACATTTGAGTGCATATCCATTGTATTCAATTCCAACATATGCTACAAGATCATTTGATTGGCATACTAGTTTATCTACATTACAGTTTATCACAATGATTTGGATCAAGGATCTACAACCCAAGAGGTGATTTGTTTACACACTAGATACATCATTGATTTTGTTTCTTGAGAATCCTTTAACCCAGAGCATCCAAGCCATCGACTCTTCTATGGTAAAACCATTGAATGTTGTGGACACCTACAACCACCTACTTTTTTACTCTTTCTAGAATTGTTGTTATATGGGTTGAATTGTGGGAAATTAAAAAAATTAAGTGCAAGACATTCACTTAACTCACCATGGAAGAATGTGGCAATCATTTAGGTGTTTGGAATTAATTCTCACATTTGATGACAGAGAGGAAGTGAACACCTTGACAAAGGGTACTGATGCATATTCTAAGACTGAAGGTCATACACTTGCAAAATATTATCATATTAACACCTCACCCAGGGTGTATGTGCCTAGAGGTTGTTCCACATAAATAAATTGAAAAACATGTATGTTGAGCGTTTCCATCACTATGTTGATAGATAGAGAGATAAGTTTAAATTATTTCATCATGTGGTTATAAAAATTGTGGGAAAATTGGATGAGAGATTTGTTTTGTTTTATCATTTTGTTGAATCATGTATCCCCTTGAATTTACTTAATTGAGATATTTTCCCTGAGAATATTTTAATTCGGCTTTGTTTTCGATTGGTTGAATTATCTTTCCAAACTTTATCCTGAGTGTCACTAAAAAGGTTCAATTGAGGATGGCCATCATAATTCATACTATTTTTCTTGGTTTACAATCTGACCTTTCAAACTGATGTTTATTTTCATGACTAACATAGTTTATTGATTGTTCTTCTTTCTTGAATCCATATCATTCAGTTCAATATGTACATAATTTTATCATATTTTGTATCCCATGAGGTATGAATGATAAAATAATTGAAATGATTCAAGTTCATAATCAAGAGAAAGTAACTACCTTGATGTAATAGGATGGAAATCTCGCACTTTCATAAATCATGTTTCACATAAACCTACTTGTGGTAGTAAGTTTTAAAGAATGTGAATTATTGTTAAATCTTGCTCATAAATTTTTTGGATTTTATTTCTCAACATTTCAAGAATTCAATTTGTTATCACTTAGTAAAGGTCAAAATTGTTGGAATAAGGAGCTCAGTTAGCTGTCAACTCACATGATCATGATCTTCCTGATTTTTTTATTTTTTTATTATTCACTTTGGTCTACAAAATCATTTTTGTTGGGATTTAGCTTGTGTGGAGAGTTTATCTAATAAAACTTTTTCCTTTATTTCAATTCATAGAGATGTAATAATGATTTCTTTGTACATGTCATTCATACTCTAAAGTTGTCCCATATTTATTCCATGTTGTTGGGTTCCTTGCTTATTTTTTCAGTCGGTTTCATTTTATTTTGATGATTGACACTTTCAGTTTTAAGTTTATTTTAGTTTTATTTTATATTATTTTGATAATTTGGTTAGCTTCAGCTCTTTCTTTCCGCTTGTATATATTGTTTTCATATTTCAATTTGATTGCTAGTATTTCCTAATCTTTTTCCATTCCCTTGTTTGACTTGAGAAATATTTTTTGAGTTTGAATGTGGAGCAGTTCCAACTCTGGTTATACACTGAAGACATTCTTATAGGTCATGGAATTCATGGGATGCTCTATTTAAATAACCTTAATTAGGTTATTAGTTTTGGGTAATGACTGATAGTTGTGGTAGAGCACAAGTGTTTACTGAGCATAACACGATAATCCATAAGTAGAGGAAAGTGTTTATCTTCTTTATTCTTAGAGCTCCATCCACTTCACATTAATAACATGACTACTACTATGATTGTTCTTGGGGAGACCTATGGGTTACACTCAAATGCATAACATCTACTTATCAAATCAAAGAAACTCTCGCACCACCCCACTTCATTTACACCCTATTTGCATACACAATATCTATATACAGAATTTAAAAGGTTAGCATAATTTGAAATAAAAGGAAGTTGAAAGAACTATTAATAGTGTGGGAAGTATAAGTAAACCTGTATGGGCTATAGATTCTTTCTAATGGCGGGGCCATGCTTGTATGGTACCAAGGCAACTTTGTTAGGGCTATGGATGCTCACTAGCAGCGAAGCAATTCCAAGAAAAGAGATATGTGGAACGCATGTATGTAGATGTATGTTTGTTATCAAAGAGTAAACCCATGGTTAAACCAAATCCAATAAGAAGTTTGTATCCAGTTAAAGAATTTACCTCACTCATTGGATCCTATAAAAGGGTATATTAGATGACAAGTACTTGAAATCTTGGGTTATATCTTTTATGAATTTGACATTATTGTGATGTACATGACTATTGGAAAATTTATGCAATTTTAGGAGTTTATCTTTAACATTCAGACCTGAAGTAAAGGCTCTAGATTTTTGTGATAGAGATAATCAGTTATCCCGGTGTGTCACCACTTGTTGTGGTCACAACCACCCCCATTTCCAATATCTTTCATAAGCAAATGGAAAGGATCCCCCTACTAAATCCCTACTACTATGATCCTAATGATTATTCTTACCTACGATAAGAGGGTCAAAGGTTATGGATCTCCATTAATTGTAATATTTGAGGACGCTTATCACGACTAATGACCTTTTTTATTTTGTGCCTTCTGATGTTCTTTATCATACTATTTGTTTATAATTATTCTTCGATCATTTCATAATAAAAATTGATAGTTGATCCTTGGAATCTTGTGATTTCAAAATATTTGTTGGTCTTATATAATTGCTCGGTTCAATGTCTTAGTTTATGTAACTGGAAGAGAACTTGCTTTTAAGGATTTATTTTCTCCTTGTGCATTGGTCTAAAATATCATCTTATTGTATTATTGAGAAGTGAATGGTTGAATTGAATGAAGAATATATCTGCATATCTACATCCTCTTGCATACACCTTATACCTAATGTCTTCGTACTAAAGCTTGAACAGTTGCATATTGATTAGATTAATCAATATAAAGACCGTGACTTGATTTAGAGGAATTTTAATGTTTTCCAAGAATTTGAGATATTATTCCTATCCTCATAATGTTGGTTTACAACAAAAATTTAGTCATACAAAAATCAAAATCACGAAAAATGCCCTCTTATCATTTCTTCATTCTTGAACAAACCTTTCTCCTCAACCCTTTTTTGTTTGATGAGTAAAATGATGATAGGAAGGAACCTTAATTGTATAACATGTCAGTGAGTCTCTCCTTCCTTGTTTGACAATTTTATTATTGTTTTGGTTGCAAGAATAGAATTTCTTCTAATAAATCCACTATCTTTACAGTATACTTTTGTTATATTAACTTTTCACAAAGACCATGTTTAAGCGGAAGAATATATACAGTTGATTACAAAGAACAGAAAGAACTCAAAGGTCGAAGCTTCCATTTAGTGAAGAGGATGGGATATTCAAGTCTATCTATGGGAATCCCTTCACCTTGTTACTCTTGGCCAAACTTCCCTCTAATTCAAATTTTCATCCTTATTGACCCTAGCATTCACCTTTGATTTTTGTCCATCCATGATTTTTCTTTAAAACTATTGCATTACTTTTTGTTCTGCTTATATACCAAGGATTGAGTGTTATTTTATTGGAATCCTGAGCCATGGAAATAACCTTGACCTATATGTGAAATTGTGATCCACAATGGAACCCTAACTCATAGCAGGATATGTCTATCGATCTTTCCTTTTTCAAGAATCCCCATTCAGAATGCACAACTTATATTATCATTAGGCCTTTTCCGAACCCTGAATGTCGTAAGCCTATTGGGTTCCCCTCGTCAGGTTTTTCCCAATGGAATGACAAATGGACACATTTTTTGAGTTGTTGAAACTTGAGGCTCGAAATCCCATCAGATTCTCCTCTAATGGATGGAACTATTATGCCCATCCCCTCCTCTCAGATTCGTCTCTTTTTCAAATCAACGACTCAGATTATTACTTCGCTTGATCAACAGTCAATTTTTGTCCATTCAAAACTAGACTAGTCAGGAGCTCATAGGTTTACCTTTTGGTCTCTATTATCATATTTTGAAATCACGTTGGACTCGACATATCAGCTTCTCACATCACAATTGAATTTTCCTTTGAGGTTTTCCCAATCTGGGAATCCTATCAGACTACACTTTATCATATTCGCTTCTTCGAGGCTTTCCACATCAGCAAGCCAGGATGACATCAAACCCCTCTTCATCCTATGTATTTTCCTTGTGGTGTTGACCTGTACACCTAATGTGTCACTTTGACGTGTTCTATCTGACATGGAATTTGGATGCCACAAAACCATCATGCTTAATCTTCCAGGCTAGCCTTATCTAATTCCTCTCTTCTTAAAAGCTATCAAATTAACTGATTCCCGAACATCATTGGATTACACATTTTTTATAAGTCTATTGGACCTTCTCTTCCCAAAATCCTATCGGGTTTCCACTTTCTGTAGCATCTTCGGAAGCTTTCCTATCGAAGGGCATGACTCAGACTCATTTGGAATATTTTTTCATCATGACACCTTCCGATAAGACTATCAAATTCCCCCTTTCCTAGCTATCATTTTCATATTTGTTTAGGATCATCAATTTATTATTGTTGGGCCCCAGATGTAACATTTTTCAAGTTCTAAAAGGTTATCATGTGCACCATCGTCCATACCATCGATGCTTTCTCACATGAATGATATGGAGAAGATTAAACAATATAAACACCCTATGATCAAAATTACAAATGCATGTGGAACAAATAGTTGGACTCATAGATCAAAGATCATTATCCACACCAATAGCATATCGATGGTAACTAAGTGCTATCACCAAAAATTTGTGGCTAAAATGATAGATTGTCAAGAAAGGTACAAATTGTCCCATTAGGAAGCTAGAAAGGCGACCATATATTAACAAACTATATATTCACTAAGGAGAAGATGGAATTCCCAACAGTGAACAGAGATGGCAACGCAAATTGAAAGGGTTTTCATGGTTTATCTCCATCTAAATGACCAAACTTCACATAAGGAGGGATATCATCGTACATCAAATTCGGAAAAAGATTGAGATCCCGCTTCTATGCCTGAAAGGTCACCGAAGAAATTATTAGGTCATATTGAGTATGTCAAAAATGTGATAAGATAAATATGCCACACAAAACAAATGAATATCATATTAGAAGTACACCAGCATGGTCGTGAGCATCATGATATCCACTAACAACTGCATGAGACTCATGTTAAATATGTTATAGAAGTAGCTCCTAGGTTCGATAAGGGCCAATATGAAGACACAGAGAATTGTTTATGAAGTGTTCAGAACAACAAGATATGAAATTTGATCCCACTTCATGGATATTTCCCCATGAGGAAATGATCTCCCCAAGATCTCCCATCAACACGAGGAGATTCACATTTTTTTGCAAAATGGAAGAACATTTATTCTCTATAAGCTCGGGATCCACACATTCAGAGCAAGGAATTCCACAGTACATCCTAAGGCATCTCCACAACAATTGGTTGAGGTTCAATTGGAACAAATAAATCATAAATAAATGTTGTAGTTGTAGGTTCTCTACATCTACGGTGATGAAGTATGAGTGATTCATTCTTCCAGGCAGTAGAATTCCATGGATCTGGATACCATGAAGGGTCCAGACCAAATGGAAAGAAAGATCCTGGATGAATTAGTAAAGATGAAAGGAGGAGGGATTGCATCCATTGGTGGTCTTTTTCAACAAGAGACTAGACACGTGGGTCTCCCTCAGTAAGGACCCTTCTTATATGTTTTCAATCTTTTCAAGCCTCCTATTCTATGGAAAAAGAAAGGTGGAAAGAAAGAAAATACCACCTGTAAATTGGATAGAATGAGAAGATTGGTTGTATAATCCGTTGTCTCTTATGAGGAAATTCGAGAGAATATGAAGCAACACACAAATGGGGAGTTGTGAACGACGAAGAAGAAACTATGGTTGTGAACGAAGTTAATGAAGCGACTAGAGCATAAAAAATAATGGATGGTATGCACAAAATATAGAACGCCAAGAACTTCTCATGTTTTCAATATGTTTTTTATTAGTCAACCTGGATGGAAATGTACAAAGGGAGGGATAATTGAAATGATCAAAACTGTAACTGTAGCCTTGGTAGTTACAGATATTGAAAAGACTCTCTTGTAACTTATAAAAGAGAGCTCATGTAATAGAGCAAGGAATTCTTCCCATTGTAACATCGATGATATTACTATCTCATGGAATAAAGAGCAAAAGTAATTTTGGTAACCATAAACAATGTTCTCTTATATGTGGGACTATTCTTCATGTATAATCGAATTTTCCAATTTCTTGAATAATATCTCATATGAATTGTTTATATGTGTGTTGCTCAAGTTATTTTACATCTATGGTTTCTAATGGAAACAGTTGTAATGTTATAGGTTTGATCTGCAACTATTTGTGATTTAATCTATGCATTTATAGTTTTACTATATTACTGGTTGATGTGAACTATTTCCACAATTTGTAATACAAATTTATGTTGTATATATCTCTTAGTGTTGCTCCTACGCATGATAGATTAGAGGTAATTAGATTAGACATTTTGTATTTTATTTTCATTAGATTATATTTAGTTTAGTTAGAATTTTTTGGGGGATAGAGTGTTGTCTCTTCCCTTTGTTTTTCTATTTCTTAGTGGTAACCAGGCCCACATACTGGTCAGAAATGTTATCCCAAACGAGATCAGGTCTAACTAGGACCTGTCATCAGGCATTCTCCCTTAGCTTCTTGACAAACCATTTGGACCCATCAATAGGACGTTGCACCCCTTGGATGAAAATTTGCACCCTTTGGAAGTAACGTTTCACTCTTAAGCCCCTTTACATTCCTTTTCACTAGATCTAAGTGAGTTGTCCACTCTTGGGATCCCACACATGTGACATGACCATGCATTTGTGGAGGACAAATTGGCATATGAGCATGTTTTACATCATTTTTGGAGCGTTATTAGGGGTATTTTGACTCATCCACTCTCGTATCATGGATATTTTATTTATTTTCACCTTATCTCCAAGGCTTGTAAATAGATAAAGGTAATTTTTATATTTTCTTAAGATAAAGATATGAAAATATTATTATTATAATGGGAAGGGTGCTTAATCTCTCATATAAATAGAGAAGAACTTCACATTTGTGAATCATTGCTAGAACTTGTTGAGAACATTACTTGTCTACTTCTTCTTCTCTATATTTTCTATGGATGTATAACTAGAGTGACTTCTTGAGGATGGCGTCTTGTGGCTTGCTTTACAAATTTCATGGATGCTCTTTGTTAGAGTTTTGAATATGAATTCATTTCTTGAGTAAGTGGACTCACTTGATCTTATGGATGTGATTTATGAATTATTGTAAGTGTAGTGGTACTTATCTAGTGGTGGTGGTGCACTCTCTTTATGTTTTTCTTGAACAAGTCCCTTCTTCATAACTCTTGGAAGATTACCAGTGGAGTATCTTCCCTTGAACTATCTTGGAACTTGTAAGGAACTAGGTGGATGTGTTAAGGTTTCTAGAGGATAACCCTAACTATCACCCTAGTTCTAGTTACACTTTCTCAAATGAGTCTTTATTTGACCCCATATGCCCTAAAAAAATATAGTAGGCTCTAGTCTTCTCCCATCTAGTCAATCCAAAATCCAAAATTTCAGTTTTATTTCTTTTTTTAGGATAAATATAGGGTTTTATAATATATTACATACATTTTCAGTGATAATAAACCATAGATGTCTTGGTTTTTGTGCATGTTCTTGACTTATCATTTTACAGTCATAAATAGCCTTGGTGATTTTTATTGTTGAACAATTGGGGCCAGACGTCTTGTTTTACTTGGGTGTTATATGCCTTTTAAATTTCAGATTTTTCTGATTGTATAAACCCTAGATTTATCCATTGTTTTATCCCTAATTTCTACTTTTTTATAACCTATTCAAAGGGATGAAATCTATTCCTATTGTAAAGTGTTTGCTACTAAATTTTTTAATCTTTATTGCAATTTTTACAATAGCCATTAGTAATTTTCAGATTTTCAATATGTGGGGATAATTTTGCATTAGATAGTAACTTGATAAACCATTTAAACAACCCTAAAATCACATTAAACTCAAATATGGAATTTACCTTGAGTAACCACCTAATCCATACTTGTTTATTATATCTCATTGGTAATAAATTGGGTAGCTATATAGGTGATTGTAGACTTGATATTATATTTCCTTAGGAACACTAGAGGCTACTAAGGAAGCCTCCCTTGTGTTGGATCCATACTTAACTAAAGCGAGGGAAGTCGTTATCTAGGTAACAGTGGAAACGCTTCTAATGTTCCACTCACCTTTCTACCTTATGAAGGATTTGCACAACAGTGCAAAATTATGTGATAACATTTTGGTGTCGTTACTAGGGAGAATCAAGTCCTCCTCCTTGGTTATCTAAATTATATGCTTCAACCCTTTTGATAAGTATAAACCAAATCCTAACCTAAGTTTACTCCTCCGACGACTCCCTTGAAGGAATGAAGTCCTTGTTCCTTGCATGTTATTGAAAACTATGTGCTTGTGAGGTGAAACAAGCATAATTTTGAAGGCATTTGAGATTCACCTTAGCGACTCCATACATGCTTGGTATGAGGTATCATCTCCTATTTTCATGTTTCATATCAAGTTGTATTTTAAGTGAATGGATATGGCACCATGGTATTTTCACAATTTATATCCTATTATTTGATCTAGAGAAAATTCATGGGTACCCGAATAACTATTCTCCAATATGATTAAAGCACATTCCAAAGTTTGATGATGATGTTCCTTTTGTTGCTTAACATATCACATCATTATTGAAATATGTTGCAAGGCTCGATATAATGCATGAGGATGTGTTAATAAATCTATTTGTATTTTCCTTGGAAGGATACCCAAATACTTTGATCAAGCATTGTTGTAGGCTAAAGAAAACACTTTCTCTTGTATATTTGTTCAAAGTCTTCCTCAAATGTTGGGACCTTTATTATGATGAATAAAAGTATAAGGAATTTCTCGAAGATGTTATGACAACCTTCCATAAGGATGAAAAGGCACCTCATGATCCCATGTAGGATCAAACACATAAAGAGCATATGGAAGAGGAATCTTCTCATGTTCCCATGCTAAAGCAAGAGTCGCCTCAAGACTCCCTTAAATATCAAGAGAAAGAAGAAGAAGCTCCTTTTGACCCAATCAAATATCAAGCACATGATGATCATGTTGATGAATATCATGTTGAATATCATCAGCTTTTTGATGAAGAGCATTTTCAAGAGCCACCTCAAGACTCCATTGAAGAACATGAGCATGAAGGAGAACTTAATGGTGAGAGTCACCAAGCAATTGAAGAAGACTTTGATGAAACACATCATGTTGAATACCAAGTCCATGAATAAGACCTTATTGGAGAGATAAATCCTCCTTGTGAAGATGAGGATTTGGTAAGACTTAGATCTTCTTAAAATTTTGAATTTGATGATCTTTAATGTTGTGATTTTGAGAAAAATGAATTTGAAGAAATTCCCTCAAGTGACAATGAATTTAAGAACATATTTTCTTCTCCATTTAATGAAGATGAGGGGATCCAAACTTCTATCTCTCATTCGCATATAGACAAGGGTCTTGTGAGTTGTATTTATTTACAAGTTTTTTAGTTTTATGATGCATTCTTTGATGATTTGGAAAATGAAGAGTTTGTAGAGAAACACTTGGATTTAGTTAATTTCTCATTTGATGAAGAACGTGACGGCCATGAGATTGAAAATATTGATGATCTTCTACATATTGAAAGACATAAATGGGATATAACTTGTTTTCATTTTGATGGGTATCCTATTTATGATATTGATGATGATTCTAGAGTCAAGATTGCATAATTGTTTCCTTTGGAACAATCATCTTTAGCAAATGCATTTTCAGAAAATCGCATGATTAATTTCCAGCAATGTTTTCTTATGGATAGCATAGAAAATTTTTGGATTGGAGAACATGTGGTTGATGAAGAAAATGCAAAATTTTCTTTGGGTAATTTAAAGCCATTTTTTATGAAGGATGATGGTTTTTCTATGGGGTATGTGTATGACAGTCATTATTCAGAAATTTTCTAGCCACATTGTCTCATAGATAGGGAAGAATTTTTGCAATCAAATGGGTATGATTTCAATGGTGAAAATGCATAAAATTTTCAGCCATCTTTTGAAGATTTTGTGCATGAAAAATAAACATTAAAGGACCCTTTTGTGGTTCTAAATTGCATGAGGTTTGCGAGCATTCATAGCAGAAATGTACAACCATGTCTTTCCTCATCTCCTCCTAGATTTGTTATTCAAAGTCAAACTGAGAATAAACTTTTTGGTGCTGAAATATCTATGGAGAAAAAGTGTTTTCAATTTGGTAATTGTTGTAAGAATTTCCAACCACATATAAAAGGGGAACATGCCTTAAGTTGGGAGCAAAATATTTTCTCAAAATTTGAACTTACACTTCAATTTTCATCTACATCTTTGTTGGGAAACCATGAGGTATTTTTCAAATTTCTTACAATGCCATCGCAAGCCTTCAAGAGTGATATTATACATGAAATCCAAGAAGGCCATCTATTGAAGTATGTGGATCAGCCTTATGAGATGCAAGGGTTGTATCATGAAGGTCTTTCTTGGAGAAAGGATGAGCCATCATTTTTATATTGCAGCCTCATTCAAAGATGGATAGAGAAAGTGTGTAGATGTACATGCCATTATTGGCATGATTTTGTTTCTCTCATTTTCCCTCACGAGTTGGATTCTATGTTTGTTCATGATGTAATGTTTGTATCAGCTCATGATCACTTTGTACTTGATATATACTTGTTTTGGTTCATAACGAAGCACAAGGGTAGAACTATTGACATCAATGAGATGTCGGGGTGGCTTCATTGATTGTATTATTTTACCTAGCATTTTATTTTCTTGTGTCAAGTAGAGTAGTATAGGATAAATAATCTTCTTTGAAGTAGTAGGTCATTTTTGTGTTCTTCATTTCATGCATCTTGATTGTGCTTTCTTACTTGCTTGTTTTCAGTTATTGCTTGACTTCATGCATTCTTAGTTCATTGCATTTGATTTAGTCTTGTCTATAAAAAAATGTATAAGGATTTTTATCACATTTCCTTTCATTCTCCATATATCAGGGTGATCATATTGTCATGCCTCTTTTTACTAAGGGTTTTATCGTGAGATCAAGCAGGACTTGTTGATTGATGTTGAGTGCATGTCTTGAAGTTCCATAGATTTCTAAGTTTCTCATGCACTCTACGGTGATCACATGTCCCCATGTTGGAGCTAGATGTTACCCCCTAACATCTAGGGGTAACAAGAGAATATTATTCTCCTATGATCCTTACCACAAAAAGTAGTTACATAGACAAGATCTATGGTTCTCCACATATAGTTGACCAGAGATGCTTCCCTCATTTTTCTCAACTCACTCTCATTTGATGATTATGGTGCTTGACATATATGAGGTACATTTTTTCATTGCTTCATATTAAGTGTTAATTCCTTATGTATTTCTCATTAAAGTAGTGACCATTGGTTGACTCGGATAATGGATCATAATTCTCTAGATTTGTGTATTTTTCCTTATTTCACCTTGGTTCTCATCATCATATTCTAGATAAGTGTTATCACTCATGGGTTAAGTTGTACTACTAGGGGACTTTGAGAGGTGTAGCATGTCCATATCTCAATCTGTACTTAACATTCTCAATCCTTCATGTTTCCATTGTATCGGTCTTGGGTTGGTTGTCATATGTAACACATAAAGGTTTGTGATTCATAATCCCATGAGAAGGAGTTGTAAGCTTGAGGTTGATGCAACTAAATCAATAAATAAAAAATAAGGAAAAAGCAAGATGTGGAGATCAAAATGCAAAGAAAATGAAAAAAAAAATTGAAAACCAAAAGAAATGAAGCATGAGTAATGCCCCCTCGCTATAAGGCCATCACCCCAAGTCCTATGCAATGAATGCATGCCTAAAAATGACTAAGTGGAACAAAATAAAAGTCAAATATTAAAATAGGTTAAATGAACCAAAAAAAAAGGAAAATAATGGGTGGAAAGACGCAGTGTCAAGGAAAGGGAAACTCAATGCATAATCACTCCCTCATTCCAAGGCACTCGTGTGGATGAATATCTTAAACAACTTCACATGACTATGAAATAAAACTCATGAAGTTAGCCCCCAATCATGCCATCTATCACTACACATTCTCCTCGATGGGTTTCTTGGGAAATACTTCTCTTCTTGGATATTGGCACATGTAATAGTGATTAATGATGACCCTCCCATACCTAAACTTGGCAAATTGTATGAACTCTACGAGTTATTGAAAAGTTTGGAGATTATTCTTAATGTGATCTATCTAATGGAATTTACATTTGACATTACTCACTTTTTAAGTTGCATTGGACTTGTGAGTATGCCTCGATATTGATGACTACTTTGGGTCACTTGCACCTTACTTTGGATGATGTACTTGGCATGGATATTACTTGGATTGAGCCTTGTTCCTTTGGAGGACTTCGAAGAGGTCACATACATGCTTTATGGAGGTTGTACCACTTCTTATTGAGGTTGTTCCACTTCTTTTTGGGGATGATGGGATACTTTTGAGGTCGTTGCACCCTTTTGAAGAGGACATTGCAACCCTTGGATGAAACATTTCACCCTTTGGAGGGAACATTTCACTTTTGATCCCCGTTACATTCCTTTTCACATGATTTGAATAAGTCGTCCACACTTGGGAGCCCACATGTGTGACATGGTCATGCATTTATGGAGGATGACTTGGAATATGAGAATGTGTTTACGTCATTTTAGGATCATTTTGGGGGTCATCCACTCTTGTATCATGGATATTTTATTTATTTTCACCTTATCTCTAGGGCTTGTAAAGAGATAAAGGTTATTTATTTATTTCTGTAGGATAAAGCTAGGAAAATATTATTATTATTATGAGAAGGGTGTTATACCTCTCATATAAATAAAGAAGCACTTCTCATTTGTAAATCATTACTAGAACTTGTGGAGAACATTACTTTTCTACTTCTTCTATATATTTTCTATGGATGGATAACTACAGTGACTTCTTGAGAATGGTGTCTTGTGGATTGTTTTACGAATTTCATGGATGCTCTTCGCTAGGTCTTTGAAGACGAATCAATTTCTTGAGTAAGTGGTCTCACTTGATCTTATGGATGTTATTTATGAATGGTTGTAATTATAGTTGTACTCCTCTAATGGTGGCGGTGCACTCTCTTTAGGTTTTTCTTGAACAAGTCCCTTCTTTATAACTCTTGGAAGATTACTAGTGTAGTATCTTCCCTTGAACTATCTTGGAACTTTTAAGGCACTAGGTGGATTTGTTAGGGTTTGTACTGGTCAGCCCTAACTATCACCCTAGTTGTACTTAAACTTTCTTAGGGGAGTCCTTAGTTGACCCCATATGCCCAAAAAAATAGTAGGCACTAGTCTTCTCCCATCTAGTCAATCCAAAATTCAAAATTTCACTTTTTATTTTTGTTTTAGGGTAAATCTTGAGTTTTACAGCAACTTACATACATTTTTAGCCATAATAAACCCTAGACATCTTGGTTTTTGTGCATGTTTGTAATTCCCCTCCTTGCCTAACTCTACTCTAAGATGGATTAGGAAGTTAATTTGAGGATTGACTTAAGAGTTTAGTTAATATGTTTATGGCTATGGTATATGTATGTGACTTGTGGAATGTACTTGATTGACAAGATGCAATTGATAGTCTTAATTTTTGGGTAGATTAGTGTATTCATTATGATTAATATATGCTTGAACATAAAATGAATACATATGTTGTGAACAAGTGTAAGTTTTGTCAGGTGGACAGGACCTGCAAGACTTCTAGGTGGAGTTGATTAAAGGAAGAGGGAAGCTATGGAAGCTAAAGACATTGGTTACATGAGGGAGACACATGTGGATATGAATATTTGGGAGAAATCCATGTTGGGAGTCAAACAAAAAACATTTGTGGAGGGTAATTTGTAATATTAAGCAATAAATTATTATGATGCTTATATGATATTGATCTACATAATATGTGTGTGATTATTGCATGTGCAAGATACAGGGAAAGTCTTGCCAACTTGCCAATAGATGGGTGTAGGCCATAACCAATGAATCCTTAATGGATATGTGGAGCCTCAACTAAGGTGAGGAGTCTTGATAGAGGTGTGGAGTCTCAATATAGGTGCGAAGTCTCAACTGATGTGAGGAGTCTCAATAGAGATGTGTGTTGGACAACTGAGAAAGGGGGGCGAATCAATTGTTACTGTGCTTAAACAATAATGCCCATTTTAAACTCTTTACAGAACACTTAATGATGATCACAATAATACAGGGAAGTAAGCAATAGAATATTCAACATCAATCACACACATGAAATGTACAGAGACAGATATTTCCTGAGGAAACCCAGAAAGGGAGAAAACCTCTTCTTCTTGATATGATAAGTAGTCTTTATTTTATGTACATTATCATTCTTATGAGCACCAACTCCTTTTGAGGCTACCACCTCTATTTTACAAGCAGTAACTTGTTGAGAGAACCAACTCTCTGGTTTCTCTAGCACCCACTAGAAGGAAGCACCAACTCCCTGAGTGTTCCATCACCAACTGGATGGAAGCACCAACTTCCTGTCACACAGACACCAACCTGTATAATAGAGAAAAATAGTTCTCCCTTGCACCACCCTACCACCCTGGTTTTTATGGCTGCAACCAGATGGAAGCTACAACTCCTTGTTTTCAAGCACCCACTTGAAACTCTGAGGACAACAGTCCTCCCTAGCACCAGCCTACCACCCTAAAATATAAATCTTTGCTTACTGAAATTTGTTATAGTGATACAGTGTTTATCAATGACTTACCAGTCTAATCATTGTTTTTCTACGTTTCTCTACTCTGTCTGCATTAGTGTCCTCTTGCTTGCATTAATTGTGCTTTATTTTCTTCTGCATTTTATGCTCTGTGCGCCAAGTCCATTCTATGTGATATGCCTTTGCATGCTCTTCACTGCATCATTGTTCTGCCCTTCAGGTTGTTCACTACATATCATGCTCCCCACAGCATGGCTTCCAATGAACTCAACTTCCTCTTCTATGTTCTGTATATCTTTCACATGTCGAGTCCTCTGCATGATCATCATGGCAACTCTTCGTCTTATCTGGCGGTTATGTTGAATGTGTTCATCATCAGTGGTCATTTTCCTGAGATTCTTTGGCTTCTCTTGCAATTACAGTCTTCGACACTTTTCCATCTGTCAATTGTTTTTGTGATGAGTCTTCATTCCACTAGTAATTACCTCGAGACTCTTCATCTCCTCTGGTGATCACCCTAGAGATCTTCGAATTTTCTAACAGATACAATCACTTTGTTCCAATAGTTACAGAGAGAACCTTCGTGAGCTCACCCCTTTGGCACCTTTCCCTTCCTGAGAAAATTTCACAGTGGGCGCTAGATTTTCTTTCTAAGCCCCTTTCCTTTCACATGAACATGAGTTGTGATCAGACGCCTAACCAGCAGGTGCTTCTCGAACTCAGTCCAATGAGTGCTAGCTCCATTTCTCGATATGACCTTGGGCGATTAACTTCACATGACCACATGATTGCGGGCGTGATCTCTCTTCTCATTATCCCCCTATCACATGTGACCTCGGGTTATGTACTTGCGTAAGAGAGTGATTGTGGGCGCTTCCAACAGTTGTTTGGGATTAACCTCTTTTCTCCCCGCAATCTACCTCTAGCTACCACATACCCCTTCTCTGACACTGTGGTTTCAATTGTGGCCTACCCTTAGAAAATTAACTTCCAAGCAACTTCTGATCCCGCAATTAGGCGTGATCGTCGATCTCATGGTCTCTAACAAATTCCCTCGATCAACGGCTCTGATCTATTTTTTTTTCCTGCCTTCTTTCCTCCATCCATGCGCAATCCTTAGTCTCAACAACCAAGTGACATGTGTCCCTCCAAACCAATGGACGAGATCGATTTCGCCTTTCAAGCTTCGAGAGTCTCGATTCTAAAACTCTGCTTTCTCCCGGATCATTTCACCCAAAGTCCACGATCTAACAATGCATGGTATTCTCGAATCAACGGTCACAATCCCTTTGGGTATTCGGGGTTCATAAATCTCAACTTTCCAACCTTTCAACCATCCTTTTCTTTTTCCCGGAGCTGACAATCCACTGACGGTTGTCCCTTTCGGATCAACGGTCATGGTCCTTTTGCATCTCTGGACTTCGGAATTCTCAAGTCTCAACTGGAAATCCTTGAAGTGAGATTTCTACGAAATCTCATATCAGCTGACACATACTCCCCTTGACGATCAACGGTCAAGATTTTTCTTCGATGATTTTCACGTTCTCCCCATCCACAAACTTCCGAAGTTGTGGATCTCGCACCACCTGTCCTCCTCAATGATGGACGACCCCAAACCACTATTGGACTTCGAAACTTTGGGCAAGTGCTGGTGGTAAACCTCCCGAAGTAAAAATCTCAGAGTGATGTCACTTGATGACGTGTCATGAGCCTAGTAGCTGCCACGTGTCACTTGGATTTGTGATTTGCACGTACCTGAAATATCGAATCAACTTGACTTCAGGTATTTCAACTTTTCAAGTCGCCAATTCTTCTGAAGTGAGAATCCCCTAACAATAACCTCCTCGCATCTTTATACCCGAACTAAATGTTGTTCGTCGATCATGATCCTAGATCGATGGTTGGATCTGTCTGCAATGCAGATATTCTAGCTTATCCTATCCTTCCACTCGAAAGTGATCCGACGGCTGACAGGAATTTGGGTTTGATCCGACGGCTGACGAGAATTCGGGTTTGATCCGACCACTGATGGGTATTCAGATAATCAAATTGTCAATTGTTTTTCCCCTTATCCTATCCTTCCATTAATTCAATCTGACAGTTGTTGGTCCTTTGGATCGGTGATCCAACGGCCACTTTCGCTCTTCCTCTTGAGCTTCTAACCTCTCCAACTTAGAATATTTTCTAAGTGTTCACGGGTCTCGACCTTTTCTCCTCTTGTGAGTCTGTCTCTTGGACCTCGTTTGCACTTCTGGAAACTGCTATCTCTTATGAGATTTCTCGTCTTCTTCTCTCTTGAGGTTTGGTTTGTTGTTGTTCTTGCCATTAGTTACAAGAACACTCTTCTTCTAGAACTTGCCAACAATCTTCCCCTTTGGCATTGATGGCAACCCTGAAAGGTTGCACTATTTTTCTTAGACCTCCAACTGTAGCATACAGACAACACCTTTTTCTCCCCCTTTGACATCAATGTCAAAGAAAACATGCTCCCCCTCAGATGTTGTAGTACTTTTCAGAGGTATCAGATATTCAACCAACACAAACTCCCCCTTATCAGATAGACTATTTAGCTTGATAACTAGGTCACGCCCAACTTCTAGCGTAGATACTCAAACTGATCTTTTGCAAGCGGTTTAGTGAAGATATCAGCAATCTGATCTTTGGATGGAATATAACGCAAATAAACAATAGTGTTGGTCACCTGTTCCCTCAAGAAGTGATACTTGATGGGTATATGCTTGGTCTTGGAGTGAAATATAGGATTCTTTGACACACTAATTGCACTAGTATTATCACAATGAATTGGGATCGGTGCAGTATATTTTACCTCCAAGTCTGCAAGTGTTTGAATCATCCACAATACTTGGGTACAACAAGTGGAAGCTGAAATGTATTCAGCTTCTGTATTTGATAAGGAAATGGAACCTTGCTTCTTGCTCAACCATGCTACAAGGGAATCTCCTAAGAAGAATGCACCTCCACTCGTGCTTTTCCTTCCATCCACGTAGTTAGCCCAATCAGCATCTGAATAGACTAATAGTTGAAAATTAGGATTCCTAGGATACCATAGGCCATAGTTCATGGTTTCTTTCAAGTATCTGAAGATTCTTTTGACAGCTAACAGATGACTCTGTTTAGGTGCAGCCTGATACCTTCCTACCATTCCAACAGCATGCATTATATCTGGACAGGATGTTGTGATGTACAATAGTTTTCCTATCATAGACCTATATGAAATCTGATCAACATTAGGTGAGTCATCATCCTTTATTAACTTACATCCAGTGACCATAGGTGTGCTCATAGGTGTAGAATCTTCCATTTGAAACCTTTTCAACATTTCTCTTAGATATTTCTCCTGAGAAAGAAATATTCCTTCAGACCTTTGAGTAATCTGCAGACCAAGAAAAAATGGCAGTTCCCCTATCATAGACATTTCAAATTCAGACTGCATGGCAGAAGAAAACCATTGTACCAATGAAGCATTATTGCTTCCGAAGACGATGTCATCTACATAGACCAACACAATAAGAAAATTATTACCCTCTGTTTTGATATATAGATTGTTGTCAGTTTTTCCTCTCTTGAACCCTTTGTCTTGAAGATACTTATCCAGTCTGTAATACCAGGCTCGAGGAGCTTGTTTCAACCCATATAAGACTTTCTTCGGCTTGCAGACAAAGTCAGGGTTATCTGACAGTTGGAAACCCTCTAGTTGTTCCATATATACTTCTTCTTTTAGATATCCATTTAGAAAAGCTGACTTGACATCCATTTGATAGAATTTAAACTATTTATGACAAGCATAGGCAAGAAACATTCTAATAGCTTCTAATCTTGCTACAGGCACAAATGTTTCATCAAAATACAGTCCTTCTATTTGAGTATATCCTTTGCAGACCAATCTAGCCTTATTTCTTACAATATTTCATTGTTCATTCATCTTGTTTTTGTAGACCCATTTGGATCCTATTACATTTTTATTTGTTGGCCTAGGAACAAGCTCCCGAGTATTGTTCTTCTCAATCTGATCCAGTTCCTCATTCATTGATTTTAACCAATTTACATCTTTACTGGCTTCATTAAAGTTCTTGGGTTCCACCATGGATATGAAGGCTATGTGTGATTCCTCGGTGTCTTTGATTATCCTTCTCTTGGTTTGTACACTTTTGTCTTTCTCACCAATTATCTGACTTGCAGGATGATTCTTTTGAGTAATTATGGAGGAAGGATTTGATGTTGTCTATTGATTCGAGTCTGCCTGATTATTTGTATCTTCATCTGACTCAGATTCTTTTTTTTCTGATTCTTGGACTTGTTCATCTTCAATTTCAACTATATCCTATGTTGTTGATTCAATATTGCTCACCTCTCTTACTGGGACTCCTTCATCAACTTTTATATCAATACAATCAACCAATTTATGCAGCCTCTTATTATAGAATTTGTATCCTTTATTGTTTGTAGCATACCCTAAGAAAATGCCTTCATCATCCCTGTCATCATACTTGCCAAGTTTTTCATTATTATTCTTTATGTAGCACTTACTCCCAAAGAATTTGAAGTGTTTGATTGAAGCAGGTCTTCCATACCACAGTTCATAAGGTGTCTTGTCTGTCTGGTCTGAGGTGAGATTTGTTAATAATATGGATTGTTGTGTGTATTGCTTCTACCTGATAGGTTTGACCAATGGTCTTCTCATTCATCATTGACCTGGCCATTTGTTGAACTATTATGTTTTGCCTCTCAACTACTCCATTTTGTTGTGGATTTCCTGGGATTGTGTATTCTCTTTTGATCCCATGTTTATCACGGAATTCCTTGAAATCACTTGACATAAATTCTCCTCCTCTTTCTGATCTTACAACCTTTAATCTGTTGCATGTTTGATTCTCAGTTAAAGCCTTAAATATTTTAAATTTCTCAAATGATTCAGATTTTTCTTTGAGAAAAGCAACCCAAGTGAGTCTGGAGTAATCATCAATGATCAACATGAAGTAGTTTTCCTTCCCTGTGCCTTCTTGTATTGATGGTCCACATAAATCCATATGAACTAATTGGAGTGGTTTCTCTGTTGAAGTAGAGCTCTTGGATTTAAATTGTGTCCTGGTTAGCTTTCCTACTTGGCAAGGTTTACACACAGAATCTTGTGGCTTTGATATTCTTGGAAGATCTTTTACTGCCTTAAGATTTTTGAGCTTGATTAAGTGGTCAAAGTTTAGATGTCCAAGTCTCCTATGCCATAACCAACTCTCATCGTGTTTGATTTTATTACACTCTTCTCTATCTTCTTTCAGCACATATACATTATTATCTGTCTGTATGCCTTTAGCCACCACTTGTCCTGAGTTTTTAGACTTTATCTTACAATATTTGGAAGTGAACACCACTTCACATCCTCTGTCACACATTTGATTTACACTAAGAAAATTATGTTTCATCCCATCTACAAGCAGAACATCCTGGTATTTTCCTTTGCCATTACTTAAACTTACTATCCCTTTACCCTTGATTTTACCTGGTTCATCATTTCCAAAGGTCACATTTCTTGTTTTGCTTTTACTTATAGACAGAAACTTATCCTTGTCTCCAGTCATGTTCTTGGAACATCCATTATCTATATACCAGGGGTCTTTTTGTTTTTGATCTGAAAGTACTCGACCACATTTTTCACTATCTTTATTTTTCCATGTGTTGGCATTTCTAGCTAAGGGTTTTGTCTTTGTATCTTCTTTGTAATTCTTCAGATGGAAGTTTGTAGCTTTGTGGCGCGAAGTTATGACAGTTATAGCATTTGATCTCATTGTTCAATAGGTCAAAGTGATTGGTGCAACTTTGTCTACTCATTGTCTGTTTAGTTCTATGTTGCAAGATTGTTCATTTCTTGATCTCCTCAGTTTCATGTCTCTAAACTTAATTTGACAATTTGCAATCTTATGACCAAAATTAGAGCAGTAAAAACAATAACCATGGAAGAAATTTTGGTACCTGAAGAATGGTCTTCTTCTTGGCATTTTTTTCTCCATATTCTGATTTCTTTGTTTTTTATCAGGGATCACCTTGTCTTTATTACCTTTTGGTGACAAAGTACTATCATGGTCTAATTGTCTGCTGACTTGGAAATTGATCATCTTTACTGGCTCTTTGCTTTATGTATGTTTGTTTCTTGAACCACTTACATAAACTAAACCAGTCTTCAACAAATGAGATCTTTGTTTGCTCAAAATGTTATTTAGTTCTGATGAGGCTTTAATGCTTGGAAGATTTTGGAGATACAATGCTTTAAACTTCTCCATCTCTTTTCTGGTTTTTACTACCTCTTCTTCCAAGGCTTCACATCTTGCCATATTTTCTAATAATTGTTGTTTCAGAATGTCCTCTATATTCTTTGCCTCTTCTAACTCCACTTTTAGCAGGGAAAAGTCTTCATCGGGCTTTTTACCATTCTTTTCAAACTGCATCAACAACTGTTTTTTTTTCTCTTCTTAAGTCTAAGTCTGTCAATCTCTTCTAAAGCACTAATTAGTTCACCTTCCATATCAACCACATCTTCTTCATCATTAACATCACTTCATGCTATTTTATTACCATAATCCTCTTTGGCCATAAGCATAAAGTCATTAACCTTATCTTCACAGGAAGAGTCACTATCTGTGTCTTTTGAAGAGTCATCATTGTTTACACATAAACTTTTCTTTTTACCAAATCTCTTAGGTTTGTACTTCTTTTCACCTTCAGAATTTTGATCACGCTTCTTGTGTGGACACTTTGATGCAAAGTGACCTATATTTCCACAACTAAAACACTTGAAGGGAAACTTGCCTGATCCTTTCTTTAGTCTTCTCACAATTTTTTCTTCAATTTCATCAGGCTCAAATTCCTCATTCTTATTTGCTTTAAAATATGCTTCTCTAGTAGTGGATTTATATTTACCTATCCTCATTTCATATGCAGTCAACATTCCTAGAAGTTGATCAAAAGCCAAAGATTTTAGATCATTAAATTCTTCTATAGCAGAGACTTTTGGGTTGAACCTATCTAGCAGAGATCTCAAAATTTTCTGAACTAAAGAGGCTTCCTCAATTTTTTCACCAAGTGCTTTCATTGCATTTACTAGTTCTTCAACTCTCAAAAAGTACTTCCCAATAGTTTCATCATCTTTCATCTTTAGGTGTTCAAACTGTACTATGTAGGTTTGAAGCTTGGCATCCTTTACCTTCTCATTACCTTCATAACTGCTAATGAGTTTGTCCCACATTTCTTTGGCAGATTCTAAGTGCATAACTTTTACAAATTTTTCTTCTGCAAGCCCACTCAGAATAACATTCATAGCCTTAGCGTTGAAGCTAAATTCTAGCTTGTCATCCTTAGAAGCTAGTACAATCGACTTTACATAACCAGTCTCTACCACATCCCAGACATCTGCACCTAAAGCCATTATGTAGGTTCTTATCCTAACTTTCCAGAAGGCAAGGTTTGTTCCATTGAATGGGGGGGCCTTATTGGTTGAATTTCCTTCATGGATAGTCATGTTTAAGCTCTAGGATCTACCCTTAGATAAAAGGAATTGACTCTGATACCAATTGTTGGACAACTAAGAGGGGGGTTGAATCAGTTTTTACTGTACTTAAACAATAATTCTCATTTTAAACTCTTTACAAAACACTTAATGATGATCACAATAATACAGGGAAGTAAGCAATGGAATATTCAACATCAATCACACACATGAAATATAAAGAGATAGATATTTCCTGAGGAAACCCATAAAGGGATAAAACCTCTTCTTCTTGATATGATAAGTAGTCTTTATTTTCTGTACGTCATCATTCTTATGAGCACCAACTCATTTTGAGGCTACCACCTTTGTTTTACAAGCAACAACTTGTTGAGATCACCAACTCTTTGGTTTCTCTAGCACCCACTAGAAGGAAGCACCAACTCGCTAAGTGTTCCAGCACCAACTGGATGGAAGCACCAACTTCCTATCACACAGGCACCAACCTGTATAACAGAGAACAATAGTTCTCCCTTGCACCACCCTACTACCCTGGTTTTTTTGGTTGCAACCAGATGGAAGCTACAACTCCCTCTATTCAAGCACCCACTTGAAACTCTGAGGACAACAGTCCTCCCTAGCACCACCCTACCACCCTAAAATATAAATATTTGCTTACTGAAATTTGTTACAGTGATACAGTGTTTATCAATGGCTTACCAGTCTAATCATTGTCCTGCTACACTGCTATTCTCTGTCTGCATCAATGTCCTCCTACTCACATTACTTGTGCTTTTTGTTCTTCTACATTTTATTCTCTATTCGCCAAGTCCATTATATGCGCTATGCCTTCGCATGCTCTTCACTACGCCATTGTTCCTCCCTCTAGGTTGTTCACTGCATCTCATGCTCCCCACGGCATGGCTTCCAATGAAATCAACTTCCTCTTCTCTTTTATGCATGTCTTTCACACGCCGAGTCCTCTGCATGATCATCATGGAAACTCTTCATATTCTCTGGTGGTTATGTTGAATGTGTTCATCATCAGTGGTCTTTTTCCTGAGATTCTTTGGCTTCTCTTGTAGTTATAGTCTTCGACACTTTTCCATCTGTCAATTGTTTCTGTGATGAATCTTCATTCCACTGGTAGTTACCTCGAGACTCTTCAGCTCCTCTGGCGATCACCTTGAAGCTCTTCAAATTTTCTAGCAGATACAATCACTCTGTTCCGGCAGTTACAGAGAGAACCTTCGCAAGCTCACCCCTTTGGCACCTTTCCCTTCCTGAGAAAATTTCAGAATGGGTGCTAGCTTTTCTTCCTAAGCCCCTTTCCTTTCACGTGACCATGAGCTGTGATCAGACGCCTAACCAACAGGTGCTTCCCGAACTCGGTCCAGTGAGTGCTAGCTCCATTTCTCAATATGACCTTGGGCGATTAACTTCACATGACCACGTGATTGTGGGCGTGAGCTCTCTTCTCATTAGCCCCCTGTCGCATGTGAACTCGGGCTACATCCTTGCATAAGAAAGAAATTGTGGGCGCGTCCAACAGTGGTTTGGGATTAACCTCTTTTCTCCCCACAATATACCTCCTGCTGCCACGTACCCCTTCTCCGATACCGTGGTTTCAATTGCGGCCTGCCCTTAGAAAATTAACTTCCGAGAAACTTCTGATCCTGCAATCAGGCGTGATCATCGATCTCGCAGTCTCTGACAAATTCCCTCAATCAACAGCTCTCATCTATTGTATTTTCCTACCTTCTCTGCTCCGTCCACGTGCGATCCTTAGTCTCAACGTCCAAGTGACATGTGGCCCTCCAAACCAACGAACAAGATCGATTTCACCTTTCAGGCTTCGAATGTCTCGATTCTCAAACTCTACTTGCTCCCGGAGAATTTCACCCGAAGTCCATGATCTAATGACGCATGGTCTTCTTGAATCAACGGTTACAATCCCTTCGGGTATTCGGGGTTCGGAAATCTCAACTTTCCAACCTTTAAACCTTCCTTTTCTTTTTCCCAGAGCTAACAATCCACTAAAGTGTGTCCCTTTCGGATCAATGGTCACGATCCTTTCACGTCTCTGGACTTCGGAATTCTCAAGTCTCAACTGGAAATCCTTGAAGTGAGATTTCTCCAAAATCTCAGATCAGTTGACACGTACTCCCCTTGACGATCAACGGTCTAGATTTGTCTTCAGCGATTTTCACGTTCTCCCCATCCCCAAATTTCCAAAGTTGTGGATATCGCGCCACCTGTCCTCCTCGACGATTGACGGCCCCAAACCACTTCGGGACTTCGGAACTTTAGGCAAGTGCTGGTGGTAAAGCTCCCGAAGTAAAACTCTCAGAGTGACATCACTTACTTACGTCACTTGATGACGTGTCATGAGCCTAGTAGCTGCCAAGTGTTACTCGGATTTGTGATTTGCATGTACCTGAAATGTCGAATCAACTTGAAACTTGTCATTGTCTGATTGCACCACATGTGCTTGTTGACATAGTCTTGTTGACGCGGATCCTCATTCACTTCGAGATTTCGGCCTTCGGAACTTCGGGTATTTCAAATTTTCAAGTCGCTAATTCTTTCGAAGTGAGAATTCCTTAATAGTAACCTCCTCACATATTTATACCTGAACTAAATGTTGCTCGTTGATCATGATCCTATATCGATGGCTCAATCTTTCTGCAATGCATCTCTTATATCTTATCCTATCCTTCCACTCGAAAGTGATCTAACGGCTGACAGGAATTCGGGTTTGATCCGACGGCTGATGGGTATTCAGATAATCAAATTCTCAACCGTTTTGCCCCACTTATCCTTTCCTTCCATTAATTCAATCTGACGGTTGTTGGTCCTCTAGATCGGTGATCCAACGACCACTATCACTCTTCCTCCTGAGCTTCTGATCTCTCCAACTTAGAATATTTTCTAAGTGTTCACGGGTCTCGACCTTTGCTCCTCCTGCGATTACATCTCTTGGACCTCATCTACACTTCTGGAAATCGCTATCTCTTCTGAGATTTCTCGTCTTCTGCTCTCTCGAGGTTTGGTTCATTGTTGTTCTTGCCATCAATGACAAGCACACTCTTCCTGTAAAACTTGCCAACAATGTGGAGTCTCAATATAGGTGTGGAGTCTCAACTGATGTGAGGAGTCTCAATAGAGGCGTGGAGTCTCAATTGAGGTGAGGAGCCTCAATAGAGGCGCGAGGTCTCTATTTGTAGAATATATGGTTTAATATGATTGGGGGGAACATAGTAAGGTGGATTGACCTTACTCCCCAACAACTAATTATTCCATATGCCACTTAAGCTAAGGTAAAATTTAAATGCCTCGTGTGTGAATTAATTCCTTAAATAATTTTCCACTTTAGGGAGCTCCTAGGAAACTAGCTTTATGAATATGGATGTTACCAGTGGATGGTAAAGAAATTTGTGTCGTGTTGATAACATTCTTCAATCAAAATTGGTTATGATCCACACAGCTTGTGGGTCTAAGGGAAAGAAGTTTTCCTTGAGTATGGATGGGAGGAAACCAGTTGGCACCATGAAAGATGGAAATGGAAAGGGAATTTGGATTTGATGGATGGAGCATTTCTAAAATCAAAAAGACTACTCATCAGTAAAATAAAATTTTATTGGTTTTCATATTGTAGTTTATATTCTAATTTGGTTTTGTATATGATTGATCATGAATGGATTTATGGTGATACTAAAGTGGATACCACAATATAAGAACTTTGTCTATTTAGGATATATTGCTTCTAACAAAGCATAGAAATGGATCCTAAAGAAATGTGATGTATTCCAAGTTAAAAGTTCACTTTCAAAATTGCTCCATGAAGGTAATTACGAATTTAAAATTTGTGGTTAGCATTTTTGTGGTTACTTCATAGGTTGTGGTTGAAATGCAATTGGTTGCGTTAATTTCGTTGGGCATTAGGTTTTTCCCTTCGATTTGGAGAGCTGGGTTACTCAATGTGTGGCTTGATTCCGTATTTTTTCTTTTCTTTGATTTTGGCTCATCAATATGTTGTTGAGGCATCGATGGGTGTTTGGTCAATCTCATAGGTTGTAATTGCTCTGTGTGAAATGGTATTTGTCTACTGGTTGTTCAATGACTCTGTCGAAGGGTGTGGAGTTCATGAATGTGTGACTAAAGGAAAGGTTGTGGATTTCATGAATGTGTGCCTAAAGGGTAACTACTTTTATTCAATTTGTTGGGTGACAAGTATTTCTCTTGGATTTTGGTCACTCGATGCATTAACTGGTGGAGGCCATTTGGTTGATGGGTATGTTCATACAGATTTTAATTCATAGGATTTGGTCCTAACTGATGTCGTGCATTTTTTAATTCATAGGATTTGGTCCTAGTTGATGTCGTACATTTTTTAATTCATAGGATTTGGTCATAGATCTATGTTGAGCCATTGATGGGTGCTTGGTTGGTCTCATAGACTGCAAGTGCATTCGACCATTGTTCATTTTGGTTGAAATGCTTTGTGCAAAGGTGATGTAGACCCCCCTTCTCTCCTAAGGGTTGTGCGGCCTCTCGGTCTAGGATCGATCAAGAAACTGAGTCGGATCGACTCTTTGGGTCTCTGCTAGACTCCAAACCCACTTACACAGGTCCTTTCTCCAAATGCACAAGTTGCATGAGACCCACGGTTCCCTCCTTATCATTGTCCAACTTCCACACAAATTGGACGCTATCTCTTCCCGTACTAAGCATCTTCCTTTCTGTGACCACAGCTGTGACCACTCGCCTGAACAACAGGTGCTTCGCACGTCGGGTGTTTGCACATGTGCCAACCCCGACTCTCCAACTCCCGAAATCCCGAATTGGGGCCTAGTGCATGCTAGCTCCTCCCTTAACCTTCAGCGATGTGACCCCTCGTTGTGACCTAGGGCCAACCTTTCGAGCACTTCGTGATTTCTTGTTTCGCGTCCTCAGAAGGTTTTGTTCGCTCGTTCTCCCGATTTCCGAAATCCAAAATCTGGGTTCTCTTTATGTCATATCAATGGTCCACAAATCATGTGATCTGACGGTCTTACCTTCTCCTTCACGAACTCGGGACCTTGCATTTCGCGAATTTGGAGGACCACTCCCCTCTCTTCTTCTGATATCTAAACTCGCAATATTCTTGGGACCAGATCTACGGCCCACGCTTTCCTCTGATCAACGACTCTGATTGTTTCGCGAACTTGGGGTTCGCGAGTTTTCTCACCCTATACACTTCCAAGGGTTAAATCTCGTGCACTTGTCTCTGGATCCAATGATTGTTGATCCACGTGCTCAGATATAATGGTCCAGATCTGATCTTCTCCCCGCGCTTCCTCTAGTCACTGGATGTTAATCTGACGATCTAGATCCCTTCCGCAACCAATCTAATGTCTATTTTCAGTCCCCTTCCTGAGCTTTGTCTCGTGAAGGTATCAACTTCCCATGCACTCCTTGCGTTCAGGGATTTCGACAACTCATATCCAAGGGATTTCTCGAAGATAAATTTCTCTCGCCCTCCTGGCGTTCTCCTTTTCTGGTTCTTCAACTTCTTGCAAAGCTTCTTTGACACTTAGTTGAATCTTGGATCTGTGCACTCCTTGCACCAGATATTTACGCAAGGTTTTGGGTTCTTGCAGATGATTGTGCACGCCTTGCACCAGTCTCTGTGCACTCCTTGCAAAGGGAAATTTTCATGTTATCTCTTCTGAGATTCGAAATCGAAACAGATCACATTAATACACTCCTTGTGTTCTGTGTGCACACCTTGCACTACTTGAACAGAAGAGAAACAATTGAAACTTATCCTAACAGTCACAGTTCCATCTACTCGTAACGAGATTCATTCATTGACTCATGAAAACATAATAACGGAGAATTGCAAACAATGTTCACACACACCATGCATTGGATCAATTTTCCTTTGTTATATTCCAAGTGAAAAAATGGTTACAACTGAAATAAAAAACAACTGAAAAAATCTCTTACTAACTTGCAGCTAACATCTACCCTACAACCACCTCATTTGGGCGTACAAAACCTCTATTTATCTTAGAGGGCTCTTAGGGTTTTTCCTTGGCTACTTGTCTACTCTAAAACTTATCCTGACAGCTTATCCTAGTGCAGTCGCATTCCAGAGCCGAAGTGGAAACTCCCACTTCGCTCATGATCACTCAAGCGTGCCTCCAAAGACTTTCCCGATGCTGAGTTAAAGCGGATTTCAAAATATCGGCTGAAACTGCTAGCATTGAGGTTTCATACAGATTCTCAAACACTGATAGGTCTTGCTCTGCATGCTTTCCAGCGATGCTTCTGCATCATACTCCCCTTGAAAAAAATTCATGGACTCCTGTCCATGAGTTCCTACACCGAATTTCCATGCTTCTGAATGGCGGCTTCATTTTCCCAACTGGAATCTTCTATTGGGTGTCCCTTCCACTTGACCAAATATTCAAAATACATCTTCCTCCTGGCCTTTTTGTCAATCCTCTAATCCACGATCTTCTCTGTCTATGGTTTTTCTGCTATAGGCATTTGTTTCTCCCACAGAATCTTCTCTTGATCTTCTGATCCCTCTGTGTCTTCTTTCATGTAAGAATACAGGTCTGAAACATTGAATATGGGCTATATGCCCACATCATCTGGCAGCTCAATCTCATAGGAGTTTGCATCAAACTTCCTCAAGATCTTACATGGCCCTATCTTCTTCATTTTTAACTTGTTATATGTTCCTCTAGGGAACCTTTCTTTCCTTAGATGTGCCAGAACATGATCTCCTACTTCAAATTGAAGTTCTTTGTGATGTTGATCAGCTCTGCGTTTGTACTCCTGGCTAGAACTTTGCAACTGTCCTTTGATCTGGCTATGGATCCTTTGCATTTCTACAGCAAAATCTTATGCTCCAGCGCTCTTGATCTCACTTTGTTCCAAGTCTCTCAACTCAGATACTCCCCTGGGTTGCATTCCATACAATATTTGGAATGGGCTCTTTCCAGTGCTCCTGTTTGGTGAGTCATTGTATGCAAATTCTACTTGTGGCAGAATCTGATCCCACTGATTATGATGTTCAGTAACCAGAGTCCTCAATAAATTTCCCAAACTTTTATTTACCACCTCAGTCTGTCCATGTGTCTGAGGATGATAAGCTGAGCTAAAGGACAAATTTGTCCCCAACTTCTTCCATAGTGTTCTCCAAAAGTGACCAACAAATTTTGTGTCTCTGTCCGAGACAATGCTTCTGGGTAGGCCATGAAGTCTTAGAACTTCCTTGAAAAACAAATTTGCAACATGTGTTGCATCACTGGTCTTTTGGCATGGGATAAAATGTGTCATCTTTAAAAATCTATCAACCACCACAAATATGGAATCAAATCCTCTTTGTGTTCTTGGCAGTCCCAACACAAAATCCATGCTTATTGCATCCCAAGGCCTCTCTGGTATTGGTAATGGTTGATACAATCCAGTGTTCTGTCTTTTCCCTTTTGCATGTTGGCAGATTCTACATCTATTCACAAACTTTATCACTTTTGTTCTCATACCTAGCCAATAGTATGAACTGCTCAACTGTGCAAACGTTTTATCATGGATGAAATGTCCAGCCAATATTCCACTATGTTTTTCCATCAAAAGGTTATCCCTCATTGAGCATTTTGGTATGCACAACTGATTTCCCTTGAACAACAATCCCTCTTGAATCATGTACTCTGTCCACTGGTGTTTTTCTCTCAGCACAGGGTTCGCACATGCTTCGTATGCTTCCTTAAAATCTGCATCACAATACATGTCCTTAAGGTGTTCAAACCCCAAGGTCTTCACCTGAAATTACCGCAGAATCAAGCATCTCCTGCTGAATGCATCAACAACTTTGTTAGCATTCTCAACGATATGTTTTATGACAAAAGTAAAATTCTGCATAAACTCAACCCATTTTGCATTCCTCTAGTTCAATTTTTATTTCCTGGTTATGAATTGTAAAGCCTGGTTATTGCTATACAAGACAAATTCATGTGGGACAAGATAATGTCTCCATTTCTTCAAGGCTTGAATTATGGCATAAAACTCCTTATCATATGTGGAGTATTTTCTCTTGGTCTCATTCAACTTCTCACTGAAATAGGCAACAACTCTATTATCTTGACTCAAAATTGCTCCTATCGCAACTCCACTTGCATCACATCTCACCTGAAATGTCTTTTCAAAATTCGGCAAGACCAGAATTGGTCATTCTGTTATTTTCTCCTTCAATATATTGAAGCTCCTCTCGGCCTCCTCTGTCCATTTAAAAGACTTGTGCTTCTTCTTCACTATATCCATCATTACTGCACAAATTCCACTGAAGTCTCTGATGAACTTCCTATCGAAACTTTTTGATCCATGGAATCTCCTTACCTCAAACATGCTCCTGGGTGGCGGCCATTCTTTGATTGCTTTCACCTTCTCTGGATCCATCTTCAGTTCATTTGAAGAGATCACAAAACCCAAGTAAATGAGTTATGTCTTCATAAAAGAGGACTTCTTCATATTTATCAACAACTTCTCTTGTTGTAGCCTCCTCATCACTAATGTCAGGTGCCTCAAATGCTCTTCTTTAGTCCTGCTAAAGATTAGTATATCATCTAGATATACAACCACAAACTTGCCAATGAAATCTTTCAGTATTTCATTCATTAGCCTCATAAAAGTACTTGGGGCATTTGTTAATCCAAATGGCATAACGAGCCACTCATACAAACCTTCATTTGTCTTAAAGGTTGTTTTCCACTCATCACCTTCTCTCATCTTGATCTGGTGATATCCACTTTTCAAATCTATTTTAGAAAAGAAATTTTCTCCACTTAAACAGTCCATTAAATCATCCATTCTTGGTAAAGGAAATCTATACCTGATGGTGATCTTGTTAATGGCTCTTGAGTCTGTACACATTCTCCATCCTCCATCTTTCTTTGGACTCAATACAATTGGTATTGCACATGGACTCAAGCTCTCTCTGACCAAACCCTTGTCTAATCATTCCTGGACTTGGTTCTTCACTTCCTTGTTCTCTAGAGGTGTCAATCTGTATGTTTCTTTGTTTGGCAGACTTGCTCCTAGTATCAAGTCAATATGGTGGTTAATACTTCTGATGGGTGGCAATGAGTTAGGCAGCTCATCCACCACTATGTCAACGAAATTTTCCAGCAATTCCTGAACTTCTTTAGGCAAATCTTCCATCGAAGTGCTTGTAAGGATAACTCTGGGTTTTCCCACCACAGCGAATTGCATCACATATTCTTCCTTAACTTCTTTCAGGAGTTCCTTCCCACTCATGAGAAGTATGCTTGTGTTGATTTCCTCTTTCACTTTCTTCTCCTCTATTGGCAACAACATGTGTGTTCTACCATTCTTCTCTAAAGTGTATGTATTTTTCCTCCCATTATGAATGACATTCCTGTCAAACTGACATGGTCTTCCCAACAAAATATGGCATACATCCATGGGAATTACATCACATATAATTTCATCTCTATATCCTCCTATCTTAAATTCGACCAAGCATTGTTTAGTAACCATTACCTAGTGTCCTTTCTGCAACCAAGAGACTTTGTATGGTTTCGGGTGTGCAATTGTCTTCAGCTCCAACTTCTCCACCATCTTCGTGGATACTAAGTTATCAGTGCTCCCACTGTCAATTATCACCTTGCATACTCTATCTTTAGTCTTGCAAGCTATTCTGAAGAGATTGTTCCTCTGCACTGGCCTTTCAACTTCTGCCTCTGGTTTTAAGAGAACCTTTATCAACATCAGGGATATTCCATCCTCTGCTCCTTCTACTTCAACATCTCTTCTCTGTGCTTCTGAAATGTGAGCTTCACCTCCTCCTCATTCTTTTTCTCGGTACATTCCCCAGACATGTGCCATGTCTTTCCACAGGCATAGCATCTTACTTCTCCTCCTCCTCTTCTTCCTCTTCCTCTAGAAGAACTTCTTCCACCACCCTATCTTTCTTAGGAACTTCCTCCTCTTTCCGAGTGACTGTGTGGTTTCTCAGTCTCATCCTTAGACTTATGTACTCTGTCATGGGTAACTCCCCTGCTTTTGTTTGGGGCTGGGCCTTTACCTCTTCCCCGTTGGATTTTCTTTCTAGCCAACTTCTCCTCTGCCTTCCATGCAAACTGATAAGCATCCTCCACTGTTCTTACTGACATCATGCTGAGCTCATCCTGGATTTCATATCTCAAGCCATTTATATACCTGGCAACTTTTTCTTCATCTCTCTCTCTTTGTCCAGTTCTGATGTTCAGCCTATAGAACTCCTTTGTGTACTCCTTAATTGTCATCCCTGTCTGTCTCAGGTTCTGCATCTTCCTAAACAGATTGATTTGATAATCCTTGGGCATGAAATTAGCCTTCAGCTTGGCTACCATTCTGTCCCAACTCTTTATCTTATATTTTCCTTTGCTTCTCCTCTCAGCCTGTAGTTCATCCCACCACAACGTGGCTTGTCCTTTTAGTCTGATGAAAACATGTCTCACCCTTCTTTCCTCATCGACGTCTTCATAGTCGAAATATTTGTCCATGGATCTTATCCAATCCAATAGCTCTTCAGCATCCAAATCGCCTTCATACATTGGAACCTCTATCTTGGCTCTGCCTCCCAATTTGGCAACTGCTCTCAACAAGCGTTCTTCGGCAACATCCTCTCCTGCAACTTCTTCAACAACATTCTCACCCACTGCTTCTTCGTTCTCTGCATCGTTGACGTCTCCAACATCAGGTGCACGTATCTGCATTGCCTCCATCGTATCTAATCTTGCACGAAGTTCTTGCATCTCCCTTTCTACATCTTGATTGGCCAAAGGTGGTTCCACTTGTCTCCTTAGTGGCATTGTGTTGACTGTTTGTCACACACAGAGTACAACTTCGAGTTCTTTTGTCTCATCTCCTTTGCCTGATGTCTGCAAGAAAAACTACGGCTCTGATACCACTTGATGCAGACCCCCCTTCTCTCCTAAGGGTTGCACGACCTCCTGGTCTAGGATCGATCAAGAAACTGAGTCAGATCGACTCTTTAGGTCTCTACTAGACTCCAAACCCACTTACACATGTCCTTTCTCCAAATGCGCAGGTCGCATGAGACTCGTGGTTCCCTCTTGAGCACTATCCAACTTCCATGCAAATTGGGCGCTAGATCTTCCCGTACTGAGCGTCTTCCTTTTTGTGACCACTCGACTAACCAACAGGCGCTTCGCGCGTCGGGTGTTTGCACATGCGCCAACCCCGACTCTTCGACTCCCGAAATCCCGAAATGGGGCCTAGCGCATGCTATCTCCTCCCTTAAACTTCAATGTTGTGACCCCTCGCTGTGACCTGGGGCCAACCTTTCGAGCGCTTCACGATTTCGCGTTTCGTGTCCTCGAAAGGTTTTTTTTGTTCGTTCTCTCGATTTTTGAAATCCAAAATATGGGTTCTCCTTATGCCAGATCAACAGTACACAACCCGTGTGATCCGATAGTCTTGCCTTCTCCTTCATGAACTTGGGACCTCGCGTTTCACGAAGTTGGAGGACCACTCCCCTCTCTTCTCTCGATATCCAAACTCACGATATTATTGAGACCATATCTACAGCCCACGCTTTCCTTTGATCAATGGTTGTGATTGTTTTGTGAACTTGGGGTTTGCAAGTTTGCTCGCCCTGTACACTTCCAAGGGTTAAAGCCCGTGCACTTGTCTCTGGATCCAACCACTATTGATCCACGCACTCAGATCTAACGGTCCAGATCTGATCTTCTCCCCACGCTTCCTCTAGTCACCGGATGTTAATCTAACGATCCAGATCCCTTCCGCAACCAATCTAACAGTTGTTTTTGCCCCCCTTCCTAAGCTTTATCTCGTGAAGGTCTCGACTTCCTGCGCACTCCTTGCGTTCAGGGATTTCGACAACTCAAATCCAAGGGATTTATCGAAGAGAAATTCCTCTCTCCCTCCTGGCGTTCTCCTTTTCTGGTTCTTCGACTTCTTGCAAAGCCTCTTCGACACTTAGTTGAATCTCGGATCTGTGCACTCCTTGCACCAGATCTTTTAGCAACGTTTTGGGTTCTTGTGGATGATTGTGCACACCTTGCACCAGTCTCTTTGCACTCCTTGCAAAGGGAAAGTTTTGTGTTATATCTTCTGAGCTTCGGAATCAAAACAGATCTCGTTAACGTACTCCTTGTGTTCTGTGTGCACACCTTGCACTACTTCAACAGAAGAGACACAATTGAAACTTATCCTAACATTCACAGTTCCATCTACTCGTAACAAGATTCATTCATTCACTCATGAAAACATAATAAAAGAGAACTGCAAACAATGTTCACACACACCTTGCATTGGATCATTTTTTCTCTATTATATTCAAAGTGAAAAAATGGTTACAACTGAAATAAAAAACAACTGAAAAAATCTCTTACTAACTTGCAGCTAACATCTACCCTGCATCCGCCTCATTTGGGCGTACAAAACCTCTATTTATCTCAGAGGGCTCTTAGGGTTTTTCCCTGGCTACTTGTCTACTCTAAAACTTATCCTAACAGCTTATCCTAGTGCAGTCGCATTCCAAAGCCGGAGTGGAAACTCTCACTTCACTCACGATCACTCAAGCATGCCTCCAAAGATTTTTCCGACGCTGAGTTAAAGAGGATTTCAAAATATTGGTTGAAACTGCCAGCGTTGAGGTTTCGTACAGATTCCCAAACACTGATAGGTCTTGCTCTGCATGCTTTTCAGCGATGCTCCTGCATCAAAAGGGCAATTTAGCAATTTCTTGTTGCTTTCGACTTTGAGATGTGAGTTATGCATAGTGTGACTCACAGGTTCTTGTTGAAGCTTCTTTATAGCCCTGTTCAATGCTTGTGATTAATGGTTTTTCTTTTGATTATTGTCTTCCACCTAAGAACGGAAAACCTACTTGTTTATTGTTACATGGCACATCAATTGAAAATGTGAATCTATTGTAGTGCTTTTGGTCCTTTTACATTAAAGAAACATTTTATATTCCTACTAAACTCATTCTCAAAAGAAAATTTAATTAACTAAACAAAAATGGTGGATATATTTGCTAACCAAATGAATATAAACAACCCTGTTAAGAATGCACACAAGTGTTTGACAATTGTCTGAACAAAAATGATTTTGAATATATTAAATTATGGGGTTTTGAATAATGAATTTTTTTTTTACTGAAGTAGTGTTGGGCTGTTATTGATGCAATTCAAATGGAAAAATTAGTTGTTGAAATGAAAGGGATTGAGGTTGGATATACAATGGGTGACTACAAATGGTAAGGTTGACTACCATCTTTTATACAAATTTTTATCAGACCCATTTTGCAGGCATGTATTTTTTTTCAAGTCTAAAGAGATCCTTTAACTATTGATTCCAGCATTACACATGAATAGCGTCTTCATCCTTTACACTCTAGATTCGGAGAAGTTGACCACTGTCTTCGCAGCAGTTTATGACAATGATTAATGCTCCTGTTATCAAAATGGCCGATAGCCCTGTCTCCCCTATGTGATTCCTGGGAATGAAATTGGTCGTAAGGCTGTCATGCATTCTCATTTTGAATACCATTTTCTTCTCTACCTTGCCTTTTACGTATGTGGGTTTTGTTCTATTTTTTATTTATTTATTTATTTTTGTTTTTAATGAAAGAATTGATGAGTTGGGAGATAAATTTTTGTTATGATGGATTTGTTTAGAGAATCTAATTTAAATGGGTCTAATAATAGTTAAGCACATGTGTTTCCTCTTAAAAGGTTACAGGTTCAAATTCAGAAGGGAGTAGGGTATGTATACCTTCGTAGACTTTACCAATCAAATAGCTAAATAACAAGCAAAAAAAAAGTAATCAATAACATGGTAAAGAATACTGTTTAGTTTAACAAATCTCTTAAAATATATTAACTTTTAGTGAGTTATCTTATATTTGGTGGTGGTTTATCTTTTGCTTACATGAATAGTCAAATCTCAAATCAAGACTATCAACTCTCTCAGCAGCTTGTGGGAATATTGGCATGCTATAGGGGCAATCCCACTTTAACCTTCCAGGAGTCTTTCATAACATGTATAAGCCTTGTTTTCAAAAACAGAAACTAGCCCCATTCCTGTAATAACGACTCTCTTTTAGAATCTTTTCCTGTTTAAGTGCTTTGACTAGGGGGAATTAGAGGGCTCTCATGCTCGTCTTGGGACCTGCGTGAGCCCAAATAAAAAACATAGCAAACTATTATTAAAGAATGATAGGCTTGAAGATTCTAGTTCTTTACTCTTTTATTTTTTCTCAATTCTTAGCATATGGACAATCTTATTATATTTTTAAGTCCAGATTTCAAAGATGGACTTTCAACAATTTTCTTTTTCCAAGAAATTTAGTCTTAGTCTTTGAAATATACAAAGTCAGCAAGACACAGTACAGTTTATGCGGATGGATCACTTAAAGACGGCTTATCTCAAAGACTACAAATTCAACCTAATTTCCCAGTCAAAATGAAAAATGTGGTTTTGGAGTTAGTTATTTCTGCTGAGACAAATAAACCTTTTTAGATTTTTGTAGTCTAGATCTAGCAAATAAGAGCTTCAGAGCTAGAAATTCTTTGCTTCTACACATATATTTGTTAGAAATAAGTTAGAAATGCTAATCACAAAGTGAAGGGTACAGTTTATCTTTGAATCATCCTTTTATTGATTCCCTTTTAGGGAGTTAGATAGTATAGATAGGTGCTACAGTTTTGAATTTCACTGTAGAAGCCGTCATGGCTTGGTTGAGGCCTATTATGTCTTGGGTTTTGGTCCTGACGGTGTCCTGTAGCAGAAACCGTGATGCTCAGCCTAATTGCAGAGCCTATGTGGCTTGGATTTGATTCTTATTTATGTTTCCCTCGAAATAGATCCTTTACAATACCTTCAACCTGCCATGAAAGTGCCCTCTTACAATTATGATTTATGCCTTTTGAATGGTCACAATGGTGCCTTTGATGTGTTGTGTTGCAGTGGTAGGATTCTTTTATTTTGCCTATATGTGGCTTTGATACGACTTGTAGCACATATATAGACAACAATGTGACATATTTCAGAGGAAATAGGTGAGGGGCTGACTTGTGCAGCAAAAGCCGTTTGCAGAAGGTAATCGTTTTCAGATGGTAATCTTTGAAGTCCTTTATATTTCAAATTTCCCTGCTTGTCCTTTTGGTATCTGGAAAATTTATGGCCAGACGTTTCAAGTTTTATATTTTTAGTATGTACATGGCCAAGGTCGCTTTAACTATGCGTAACAATGTTGGATGTGGTTACTTAGGGCTATATGTACACTACAGTTCTGTGGTTGATATAAATTCAAAGTCTCCCTACCTATCAATCAATCATTGATCTCTGTTAAACTGTATTTTGTCAATGATGTTTTGGTTGTGTTTAGCATGCACATAATTAAGGTTATTTTTAGTACCTTTGAATTTAGGACACAGTTGCGTTATATTAGTACAGTAGTCATTTATTGGTGTGACAATTTCTCTGTTGTAAAATCAGTTTGACCAATTTCTTTCCTACATGTTGTTGATCAATAAGCTGTACCAACTACTCAAAAGTTTTAAGTAGTCTGTTAACAACACCCTGATAAACATCATAAACAGCAAACATAGATGTTAAATAACAGCTTAGAACTCCATTGTAAACTAAATACTTTTTGCTCTGCTTCATAAAAATTAGCTTAGTAGTGCCGAGTAGTCAGCTAACCATGAATGTAACTGAAAAGAGATTTATGACTTTAAAGACGAATTTGCAGATAAATTTTCACTAGAAGCCCCATAAAATTGGAGGCAAAGTAAACAAGGTTGATTTCGGGGAAACTTTTGTATTTAGAGTCACTATCCATTCGGGGAGTGCAGTGGTGTCAGGATGCTATAAACACAGTTTTGCAATCTGCGACTGATGTGAAGCATTTGGTGATGAGAGTGAGTTTAGTGTAGMTGCAGATAGGCTACARCCCTTTCCTGAGCTGGACTTTGGCAAAGAAAGTATATCCTAAAGCAGAGTTCTTCTATATGCTATTGAGAACAAGTGAGCTTAGGTGGATGTGCATATTCTTTGGAGAAGTTTTTTTTTGTTTTTTTCTTTTTTTTTGAAGTGTTGTGTACATGTGCATAACATGTACATTGCTTACTGAAATTAAACATGCATGGGAGAAGTGGTATGCTTATTGGTTGTGAGGCAAGAGACCACGGTTTAAATCTTTTTGTTCCCAAATTAATACAGATAAGTTTAGATTTCTTGGACTTGAACCATTCTAACAATAAAGCCAAATCATGTGCCAAGGACTGAGGGTCCTGACCTGCAATCAATGAATCCACTAAGTAAATCCATCAACCACTGTGGTTCAATCCTTATCCACAGGTCACTACAAATGTAGAGGCCTCTTCAATACAAAGTTTGTGTGCTTTGCAGATTTATAAATGATAGAATAAAAACCCATGAAAATAAATGATAAGAACAGCTCTGGGCCAGTACAGGCATGAAAAAATTATGATATTTTTTTATGTTACAGCTAAAGTACTGTAATTGATGCATCATGGATATATAGTTTGCTTTGTCGCGGTAGCATTTGGGATCAGACCTTGGCTTGAGGGAGAACTCACCAAGGGTTTTTAGTTATGCTAATCACATAAGACAACCAAAATCTTAGTTTTCTATATGTGTTCTAATTTGGACTCCCTGTATGCATGTGCAACATTCTTCCCAATTTGTTTACACTGTCATTGGAATGAAATGTGAGTGTTGTGTTATGCTACAGGCAGTGAATCCCACTTAACTGAATTGTTGCCCACACTCTCCATTGACAAAAACGAAGTAGTATACTCTTGTGCTATTAATTTGCTAAGCATATTGTTATTGGGTATTTTATTGTGGGATTCTAGACAAGTCTCAAAGGCATTGCTCTGTGTAGGAATCATTCTTGGTTTTTATGTTGTTTCTTGTGTAATTTCTTCTATATCCAAGCATGGGAAGCATGGGACTGATAAGAATTCATGAGAACACCATCATGGAAGCAACCTAGCTTAGCCAGCCCACATTGTGYATGGATGGAGAGAGAGTGGCCTATGGCTAGTTCCTCCTCCTCTACTACCTTAATGAATTTTCTGTGTAAATGGGTGAAAGCGACAGGTTCAATGCAGCCATATTAAACCTCTCTCAAGTATCATATTATCCATGAATAGTAATAGTTGTTTGGTATGGTTATGATCATGAAAATTTCCCCTGAATTGTTTGATTTATGATAATAAAAAAAAATACTAGTTGTTACATGAATGAGACCTCATCCAAATTAGTTTGATTTATAAGAAAAATGGTCTGTTTGTTGGTCACCATTTTTGTGTGGCATTTTAATTGCCAAAATGTTAGTTTTTTATGACAAAAACGTGTCTCTGTTGGGCATTGTTTTTGTGCAGCAACTTAATTCCTAAAATGTTGTTTTTGATGGAAAAAAAAATGTCTATGTTGGCACTTTTTTTTGTGTGGCATTTTAGTTGCTAAAATGTTGGTGTTGATGGAAAAAACGTGGCTTTATTGGGTATCATTTTTGTATGATATTTCAGTTTCCAAAACAATCCATGTAATGGTAAAAATTCATCCTTGTTGGGCACACTGTAGTTGGTAGTTGCTAGCTTATATAAATCCAAATAAATTGATAAATAGGATAAAAAAAAAGTTTTGTGAACAAAGTGTTTGTATTTATTGTTCACCTTTGCCAAGTCAATCTATGATTAATTTGTTGTTTGGATCGTTGGCATTGCTTCTAGGTAGCAAGACCCTTTCCCCTTGTCACTTGTGTTTTGCTAGTTGCATAATGGACTGTATATGCAGATTGTACTGCCCATATTTGATTGGTTATACAAATTTAAATGGAAAAAGAGAGAGAGAGCAGTATTGTTGCATTGACATTTATAGGTAAAATACTAGATTCTCTTAATACTTCTTGTAAGAGGGACACAATCTTAGAATTTTTTTGAGTTTCTCAAAGAATCTTTAAAAGACTCAAGCTTTTCAATGGAATTTCCAGATGTGATTTTTTTTTTTAAGGATAGTGAAGCTCTGAAAAATTCATTTCTCTTAAGATTTATGGCCAAAATTGTGACCATGTGTTAGAAAAAAAAAACGAAATTACTTTTGTGGGGCGTTAACATTAAGAAGAATATTAAGAATAAATCTATTCTAATTTTTGAAAGCTTTATTCAACTGGAGGATAAGAATTGTTTAAGTCAGCTGGTGTGCTAGATTGTTTTAGCAAGTTTTTTTTAATTTATTATTTTCGTAGACTTTCCTATTCTCAAAACGTTTTCAAGAAGGAAAAATTGTTGCTTCTACAATATTAAATTATGAGTGAAATATGTTCTTTAATAAACGTATCAAGAACTTTGTTCTTTGGAATGGTGTTGTGAATACTGGTAGATAGAATATGAGTTTATTATGAGCGTTTCAAGCTCTATTTTAGCTATGGCTCTATGGGTATGATGAGAATGCATTCTTCCTTGCTCTCTTTACTTATCTGCTAAAAGATATGTTGAGTTGAGGCAAATTGATCGTGTAAAATGTCTCTTAGGTTCAATAGAGATCATGGGTATTAAATCATTTCAGGTAGGAATATTCACGAAGATATCATTTTACGTAAGGTATAAACCTCTTGTGTTGGGTAAGCAGTGCACTACAGGAAAATATTTAGTTGTGGGTTTGCATGGATTGTGAAATGGCTATGAATTGGACATGGAGGGGATTTGTATATGGTTAAAATCTTATTGTGTGATTTGATTTGCATAGCACAAGTTTTTGGAAACTATATAAAAACTTGAGGCCAAATTTTGTTCCAAGGGGGATGTATGTAATGCCCTTCCTTACCTAACTATTACGAGAAATTACTCCCTATGGTCTTTGGGCCACAACCACAACAGATCAAAACCCAAGGAAACTTGTCTCAGACTCTAATTAAATAATCAATTAGGAATAACTACCTACAATAACCAACTTTCAAAAAAAGGGAAGAAAAGTGCGCTCGGAATCCTACGTTTGAAGTAGATCCCACTTGATGTCTTTCTCTATGGAATTCCTTCACAGCCACCCTCTGAAAGTTCTGCAAACGAAGAAAGATGCAATTGCAAGAAAGTAGTTATCCACCAACTAACTAATTGTAAATAGTTTAGATTCAATGTTAGATTGGAAACAACATGCACATAATATCACTAGAATCATAAAATAACACAAAGAATCTGACGAAAATGAGAGTTCTTTTATTGATGACAAAAAAATGGGTTGGTTACAACCTATAACCACTACAACACCGTCCTGGAGTTAGGATCCAAGTTTTTCCACCCAAGCCTGTTGAAAATGTATAGGAGTGTCTCCAACACTCTGCACTCTAGCAGGTCCAAGGAAGACAAAGGTGTTCTTCCTGACAAGATAAGGCGAATGCAAATTCTGGAAACAAGGGTTTCCAGGCAAAAGGAACCATATCAAACACTAGGGAAATAGGGCACTTGCGGGATAATCTTCAAAAGGCCAACATAATAGGTTCATTTCTTAGCCATGTTTTTCCTCCACCCCAAGGCTCTTTTTTATACTCTATTTTGATGGTTGGAGTCATTATGTACGGGCTTTAGGAAGTTAGGGAACAGAAAGTCCCGTAAACTTCGTCCGAAATATTGGGATTATATTTTTTTGAGCCAAAATTAACATGTACGTAGGTTGCTAACAGGGAACCTGCATATGTACATGAGTTGTTTTAAGAAAAGTCATGTACACTTTGATAAATGGGCTTTTTACATAAGTTTTTTAGGAGGAAAAGGAGGATTTAAGTCCTGCAAGTAGAGAAAGGGATGTAACATAGGCCAATAAGTCATCATATGCATGTATAGTGGCAAATAACGATATAACATATGTTCCCTAATGTGTAAGGTCAAAAGAGCAACTGATGGTCGAAATACATTACAAAAGTCATGAGATAGTGGAAGGGCCATTGGGTAGAAGTAGTTAAAGACCAGTCCCGAAACAGTACCTACGACAGAAACAAACAAGATACTCTCTTCTCGAGTCGGCCATTCCCATGCTTGAGTATGATGTAAGTATGGTCACCAATCAAATACACTGTGGATCCATGAATGATATAAATATAATTGATGTCCATGACCACAAAAACTATACACAATGGATCCATGTGATATATAACAGTAACAATCATGGCCACGAGAAAATACATAGTGGATCCATGCATAAATGTAGGTCATAGCCATGAATGGATACACAATGGAGTTATGTCTCAGAATCAACTCAGAGGATATCTGGAACCAAATGAGTGAACAAACTGATCCTCTGCGAGTACAAATGTATGAGGGTGGTACAATCAATATAAGTCAGGTAGGAGCACAAAAGAGGTGATGCTCGTACTTCACATGAAGTCTTCAATCTGACCGGCGTGGTACGATTCTACACTATGTAAATAAAGTTGTTGAAATCGAACACAGTGAGACATCGTTTGATTATTGTTCATTGATGTATAGTGTTAACAAACACGAGACAACCCATCGATGATGATAATGGGTGTCAAGGTACCTAGTATAATCTAACAAATGTGAATAAATGATATGATGTCAAACACCTAATAGAATCTATTGATCAGGGAACATTGATGTATTCCCACTATTAATAGCAAGGGAACCTGCCACTGATGACTGCAAGCCCCAAGGTACTAATAAAAACTCTAGATCTATGTCCAAGAGTAAGATGTGTTGAAGTCGATAAGAAGAGATACGATGGAAGGAAGTCATTAAGGCATCCTCCATCATCCAGCACGAGGGGTAGCAGAAGGCCAAAGATTTGGAAGGACTTGGACGAAAATATTGTAAGGACCACACCTAGGTACGACTCTAGCATGCACCAGATGGAATAGTACATGACAGAGACTCTCTGAATAGTAGCCAATGATGAAAACTACTAACAAAGACGAGGAATACACCAATGGGGACAGATGGAAATCGAGGTACTGCATGAATCCCTATGTGTGATGGTTGTTGTTGACGTCAGACACAAGGGAAACCACTCAGTCAACGACCAATGATGGTTTGTCATATGTTGAGCGCAAGATCACCTATCAATAATGGAAATAGGCCCAAGGTGAAACTCTAAGTCATACTCTCAGAGTAATGTGCCAGAGTCAATTAGAGCAGACCCGCCAACAAGAAGTCAAAGGGGACCTTCTATACTAGCCCCATTGGGATACAAACATACTTTTGATACTAAGCAACATTTGACTGGCATGGGAAGGCCGACTCGGAAAGGCAAGGTTTTTGCAAAATGGCCTACACAGGTTGACTTCCCTTGAATAGAGACACAACATAGATTGTGACTTAGGAAGCATGAACTATAAACTGGGATATGCATGTGACACATGAGGTGTCAACAGACGCTCCATGTGACTGGAAGAATAACTAGTCGAAGGAGATTATGCTCAAAAATGAGAAAAGGGGCCTCATAAAGCCATATTAAACCCAATAATGAGGTGAAGACTCATAAGATTGTGTTATGTTCAAGGGCGACACAAGTAGCTACCATATATAAAATATTTAGACTCATTCCCATCCTTCTTTTTTGTTTTTTGATTTTTTTGTCTTTTTCATATTATAAAGTCTAAAAAGGAATAAAAGAATGCTATAGTATAGTGGAGGAAACGAGCATCGCGGGCAAGAAAACTAGTTCCAAGTGCGAGGAACATACCTATGTTCAGTGCAAGGAAACGCGTGTAGGATATGGATGGTCGGGGGAATGTTTCCTCCAGGGATAAAGGTGTCAAGTCACAAAGGAAAAATATTGCAAGGTTGGTGACTATTCGAGAATGCATACAACTGGTTTATACAACAACAATTTGAATCCGGCATTAGGCCCAAAAAGTGTAAGCGGTTAATATGCAATGCAAATACAACTTAACACAAAAGTTTGGAAGCTTTGTGGGTAATCTGGCCAGAAACATTTTAGAAGAAGTAATGAGGCTTCATTGCAAAGTCATACTAGTACTAAATAGAGCTTCCGAGCCTATGAAAACTGCAGCATGAGTGTCAAAATGGTCAGTGAGGTACTAACTAGGACACTCATGAAAAGGTAAGCTCTACCATTCATAAACAACACCTTTAAAGCAACTTTGAGGGTGTGATGTTGAGAACGAATGGACTTGACCCTATGGTGTAATTGTGATCGGTAAAGATAGATGCATTATGCAAGCATAGTGAAACCTATCCTAAATGCTTATAATGGCCACAAAACATAAATAAGGGAGCCTCACAGGTATTCGCCAGAAATAGATTAAGACGAAGATATGCAGCTTCAATGTAAAGTCATGGCGAGACTAAACAAGGCTCTCGAGCCTATGAAATTATTTCAGCATGGGTGTCAAAATGCAAGCCAGGGTCCAACTAGGGCACCCATGAACGGTAGGCTCTACCACATGGATTACGACACTTCTAAACAACAAAGAAGGTTTTGTGTCGCAACTCAATGGGGTCAATCCTAAGGAAAAAATGTGATTCATATGGATAAATGTAGTATGTAGGTGGGGCAGTACCTACTCTACATGCTAATAAAGGGCACAATACATGTCGAAGAAATCGAAAAAACACCACCAGATCCACAAACCTGTGTAAAAATGAGATCTCTCTAAGAAAACAACTCTCGAGTGTTTTATTAGGTTAAACAACATAATATTGTTCAAAAGGAAGGAAAAATTATTTGGAAAAAATAGAAAAAATGTGTTAAAATAGGTGTAAAACTCATTTTTTACCATTTCATTTTCACTCTACCCTTTGGAGAGCATTGAAACCCCTTTTTACCTTTTGAACTTCCAGAGCTTGGTACAAGGCGCACAAAGCTCGAAATCCAGAACCGCTTGGACCAAGTAAGTAATATCTTCCTCCTCTTCATTTTTAACTGCAATTTTTTTAGATTTAGTGCATTTTTTAGTCAGGAATAATATTTTAAAAGTCACGCGGACATGTACGAGACTTTTCTTAAAGCGGGTCGTGTACATACGTGATTTTCTTAACGAATAGTCATGTACACCTATGCAAACATGAAATTTAAAAATATTTAACTCAAAAAATGATTTGGATTTGGCAGGATGGTGATAGAGTGGAGGGGGAGAAAGCAAGGAGAATTTTATAATGATGTGATGAATGATTGGGAGGCCCAAGAAGCCCTTTGAAGATGTGGATTATACAAGTTTTTCGTTGTAATGGGATAAGGGCACAACGAAGACTGCTTGCAAAGTTGATAGATTATTGGGAAATCGACGCAGATGCATTCATGATCAAGGGGAAATCTTCAAAGATTGAAACATAAGATATATATACTTTCTTAATGGGCTACCTCAGCAAGGAGATGTTGTAAACTTAAAAGGAAAAGGATATTTGGTCTTATGATCAACGAATGCATTGCATTGTACTACTCAGTCGAGACACGAAAAGTTGGGATCCAACTCCCAATAGGTGAGATTACTAATCTCAGTATGAAGATCATTGTGTTATTGATTTTCAATATCACAGGATTAACATCATTACATCAAGCCTCCTAGGAAATGGTCTATGCCAGAGAATGTTTGAAACCAAATTTGTATGATTGGAGCACAACATTGTTGACATGTATGAAGGCCCAATTGACAGGGTGCAAACAGGGGAAACCAAAAAACTTTGGCTATGGAATCCTTTTGTGTTGTTTCTACTTTGAGAGGATTCCCATGATCAATCTGAGAGTGAACATCCATCCTTACTATGTCAGAGACGGTGAAATGGAGAGATGGATTGAAGTCCTGCCAAGGTAAGGAGGAGGGAAACTAGGGGATCCATGGGACGATGCCTTCTTTGCTTGGTGGTCACGCCAAGTGATAGCTATAGAGGACTATCCCTATGTAGGGATAGACTACCGGTTGGACCCAAAGATGCCTATCCCTCTTGAAAGTGCCTACGAAGATATTGGTAAAATATTTATAAGTATTTGATTTTTATATTTTGATAAATATAAATGAACAAATGTTTTTTATGTGGATCATATGAATAATGAGATTGTTTGATTATGTAGATATGGGACCGAGACGACTAGAGGGATTTTCTATGCATGGACATCGTGATCGAGATGGACAATCACGAGTAGATGTCAAGCAGGTTTTAGATAATGTCCAGAGGAATCTAGACAGATTGGTGCATTTAGTGCCCCTAGTATGGATCGAGGATCTACCGGAGCAGATGAAACGACATGCAATTGTCATGTTAGTGGTATGGATATGACTATTTCAGCATCTTTTTCATATGTTGGTGTGCTATGAGCAATGTGCAGAGGGAGGAGAAGGCCCCTCAGGACAATGATTATGGTATACATTGATTATTGTATTTTTTGTATCATTGGTCCCTATAGAAGACAATTGATGCTTAAAAGCCTTTTTGAGACATGATCCACTTGTAACTATTGAAAACTGATAATGATATATATATACAAATGATCTTTTTTCCTTGATAATGGTGTACTTCTGATTTATTACATGAATGATTTGAATTTTTGATTTAACGTGAATGTTGTAAATTCCAATCTAACACATAATTAGCAAATGAATCACATAATACATTGGCACTTCTTGGAATATGAATATAAGTAATATGATCAAAACAACGCTCCAAAAAACACACTCTGAGGAAACAACGAAGTAGCATAGGGTTGTGAATACGATAATTACCGTTTAGCTAGCATACAACCAATTGAGCGCTAGACGAACTTCTAAGGACCGAATGCAGTGTGCAATGGCATCACGAAGTAGTTCGATAACAACGCTATACTCAACTACATTATTAGTAGATGGGTTGAGACTAGCACCTCTAGAAGCAATCAACTCTCATATAGGCGAATAAATCACCCAAGCAGTAGAAGCTAGATCATGAGTGTGGCAACTAGCATTGTCTGCATACCCTACGAAAAACGACGAAGCTCGTGACATCTTCCAACCAAGAAGAAGCACCATAAGCATTACTAACGCAAAAATAACATGATACCATCTGTTGTTCCTGAGTTTATACCAAGGCTTCAAGTATAATGTCAGGCATCAGAAAATGAGGAAAAGGTTTCAATATTTTTCTTTCACTATATAAATGATAAGAGAAAGTTCTTTAAATAGAATTGATATTATAACAGTTCAGAGGTCGTTTCTCGCTTTTGAGTTAAATTTGAAATATTAAATGAATTGAAAGAAAAACATAAAGTTGCTAATCAAAGCAAGGCATCAATTGCTGAAGAATCTTACTCTATAACAGAAGAAGAAAGTGAGTGATGTAACCTTCAATGAAGTATAAAATATACCATCTAATTAACATGCAAGTCTTGTATTTACTAATAGTGAATACAGAGGAAAACATGTTTGTTATCAGATTACTAGGTGAAAAATAACCACAGTAGATGTTTTACTAAATTGTTATATAACATTCATCAAAGATATATATATGAAAATATGTTGGAAGATGGAAATACAAGGGAACACATAACTCAGAATAGACAAGATGTAGAATCTATGGTCTGCATGTGTATTAATTCTCAATAAAGAGAGTCTTCTCCTTTACAATCGGCAAAAAGCAGGCCCTTGATCCCTCCTCAAAAATGTATATTTATACAATATTTAAGCATTTAAAATTCTATCAATCTAAAGGTTTTGGTTACAAATGAGAAGATGAAACGTTTCACTTTGTTATCCCTTGCCTTCTTTCATGCTGGCAGGGCATTTCCCTTTCTTTGTCTCCTAAATCCAAAATAAGGTATTATGAGCAACTGTGTTACTGGCCTCCAGAAGTGTTTCCTTTCCCTTGTTCAACACAATTGATACACCTATCTACCAACTGACTTATCAACTTGGAAGGTTTTGTTTGGTCATTTGCCTCGAAAATGTAACGCTTCTTTTCCAGCTATGGCAATCTTTCTCCTATTTGTCCATCTACTATAATGATAGACGATAGTTGTAGATTTGGTTTTATCAACCATTTATCTATTTGAACAATGTCGACCTGTCTTATTTGAGAGATTTAAACTTGGTCTCTCTCCACATTTTCCTTAATATCTAGAAGATGTTTGGCTATGTTAATTTTACCCAACGTCCCAAAGCTACTTTCCTGATCAAGATCTAACAATGTTTTATTCAACAAGCCAAATGTTTCTTCACAGGAATCTCTCACTTCTTTGGCCATTTTTTTGTTTTCTGTTATATTATGCTCCCATGCCTTTAATAGGATGGTACCCCTAGTTTGCTCTGGAATCAATAATTTGGAAGAGATGATTGTTTCCTCTTTTGCTGACGATATAATAGCCTCCTGGAAGACACCTCGAGATGCCTTAGATCCTCTTTCTCTTAAGGTGATATTATTTAATGCTTGATCTATAATGTGAAAATGATCCTAGATGGTTTTTACTTTAGACAGTAGACCTTGTTGAGTTGCTTCTATCTTCTGTTGTATTTCCTTGGCTTGAGTCTGTAATACCGTTATATCTATGACCTGGATTTCAGTAGAATTTAATTTGGATTGTAACTGCTTTATTAACTCCTCTTGTTGATTGACCTGTGTTTGGCTTATTTGAGCCGACTGGTGTATTTTCTCGAGATTGGATTTGAGTTGTTTGATTTCCCGTTGGTCAGCTGGTCTGGCTTGTTCAAGGTATTTGTATGCCTCATTCCTGACATTTGTCTCTACAGCTGCTATCTGAGTCTATAATTTGCTAATTAACAGATCTTTTTGTTTCAATCGTTCCTTCAAGGTCCCCACTGAAAATTGGTTGGTTGTTGCATAAGCCCCCAATGTTCCTGCTACCTCTTCAGTGAATTCTACCTCTTCTAAGACTTCTCCATCAGTTAACACTCTTTATCTTTTGGCTGTTGCACCCACCCTTTGGTGTGTTTCTTGTTTCACCACGAATTTCCTTTTATTGCTAAAAAAGAAATCGCTAGGAGGCAACTCCTCTACAAAGATAGGTGTTAGATATTCTTTGAATATTGCTCCTTCATCAGGATTCCCCTTGGCAGATTGTAAGGGTGTGACGAATGGAATGTGACTGCCACTTTTTGTGGATGTTTGTTTTATGGTAGCATCTATGACCGGTTATTTTGGTGTAGACAAGGGTGTGTCTCCCACCCCTTTTGAGGGTATCTTTGTTTGATCCTTGACCTGTTTACCCGGTGTGTTTGTCTCTGGGGGTCTTTCTTCTTGGCTTGGGATCTCGACTTCCTTTGTGTTCCCTTGAGTTTCTTGTTTACCAGGGCTTGTGTCCATTGAACCTTTGGCTTCTGTTTGTTGTATACCTGGGGCTGTTGAGACTTTGCCTTGTAAAACTTTAGGGAGGGAACTTCTCTGATGTTCCTGAAATTTGTAAAATTCGATCATCCCTTCGGGCGGCAGAGCTCAGACCCGACTTAATACCTCTGAGTAGGATCTCACTCCTCGGAAAATCTCGTCATGAGGGGAATCTTCGTGCTCGTATCTTTTTAGACCACAACTTGTCATGTGGTTACCCACGACCTTATGAGGTTCATGCTTCTTGAATTCAATGTCTACTAGTTTCATTTCTTCTAAGGTCGTGGCCTCCACTTTGCAATGGTCGAAATCTAATAAAGAAAAATTACCAATGTCTAGGGGGGGAAATGGCCATACCTTTTTCTGAACTCCTTTGAGTTTTTTGTTGATCCTGTCGAGTATTGTTTTCCTGGCAACCTCGCGACATACTAGCCTGTCTGGTCAGAATAGTGGCAGGGAATATGGGGGAATAGAGCAGCCAAAAACCCTAATATAAGAGAATTGTTCTTCTATGTACCAGTATGCCACGCTGCCTAAGTTGGCCACGATTTTATCTGAAATCCTGGGAGGTGGGTGTCTGAAGATAATGACATGCATTGGTACCATTACCCAATTGAAAATCTCATAGACGAAGTCTTTAGCTTTATCTTTCCAGAGTTTTGAGTGGTACACGTGAATACGCTCTGCGTTATTTGGAGTCCAGATCCAGATCATTAATGGAAAAGGTGTTATGAAGAAAATGGCATCCATAATGTAAGCAGACATGAAAAATGAAGTTGCTTTCCCGCTCACCTTTTGTGCCTAATATTCTGTAATTTGACTGGCCAGACTGTCTGACAACAATTTCGCTCAGTTGAAAGAGTATCCCTTTGTTACTGTGTGGACAAGCAGTGCCCATGGGAGAAAGAAATGTGCAGTATTATCCTTCCCATACAGTCTGCACACCATCATCGCTATGTACATGAACTGTGGCTGTAACGATGAGATTGTGTATATACCATTAGAATCAGCCCTAAACTTTTCAGGGCGTGATCACCAATCCTTAATCAGGTCGGATACGATTTTTCCAAATTGCTCACATTCTTTCTTTTTGAAACCCTCTAAGAATTCGGCATTGTAAGTAAAGTTTGGTGTGGGTGACAGTTTTTACATCGTCTGCAAATTCTTCGGTCGAAATGTCCCAACATCCACCTTCTGAGAATTGAATATTGTCCTAGTCAGGATATCTACGTGATCCAGTGCCCACCCGATCATATCATAATAGGGAAAGTGTCACGACCTTGTCGCTACTTTGTGCATCTCCGACTGAGCAACAACCTTGTATTTAATATAAAATTCATCTTTCTCATTATCGCTCGAATCGTCTGGCAGTTCACCAACTCGTATTGAAATGTGTTGAAAACATGTGTCCATGTTTTAATTGTGTCGATGTTTCTGGGTGAGGTATCAAAAAGAATATTTGAGTTTTGGCCCGCACTTTCACCAACTATTTTGGGCGCTTTCCGCGGATCCATGATACATAAAATCTCGAAATTATATTTCCTGTCACAGAGAATGAAAACACAAACAATGGTTATCTCGCTAAGCTAACTCTGTGAAAACTAGAATGAAACTAAACTAATGACAGAAATCCTTTCACATTGAGCATTCTAGTCTATGTGGGTCCTTGCTGACATGATGTTTAATTCTTTTAATATAAAGATCGGGAGATAAGGCAAGATCTTATTTTCAGTCATTTCTTTATTCTGCTCATAAATGCCATAAATGCTTGATATTTCGTGACTTGGGAGAATCGTAGAAATATTTAATTTTCGCTCGTAAGTTTTACAGGGTAAAAGGTTGTTCAAGATATTAATTAATCTAGCTTAAACCTTTGATTAATCATGATTAGTTTTAATCTTTCTTCAGAATTCATGGTTTAGGGTGATTTTACTCTTAGTCTCGAGCTATGAATCCCCAATCTGTGAAATTGCGATTTGATTAATTAACTTTAATCAAGCTTAATTTTTTAATTAATTGCGATTAGTTTGGAAATTTCGCGACCTCAAGTATCGAGATTATAAGTCGTTGTTCGAGGCAAAAATGTTGAATCGTGAAGTTGCGATAACAATTAATTATCGTTAATTATCATTAGTCATATAATTAATCTGGCTTACCTCAAGTCACTTTTCGTAACTTCGCATCTCGGGACATTCAAACATTTCTCGAGGAGTGACTCCTGACTTGAGAAGGTGCGATGTATTAAATTAGTGATAATTGATTTTTAATGCTTCGATGATCATGATTAATCTTAACCCAATTTCGCTATTTCGCATGTCGGTGCATTGGGAACTTCGACACGTTGAACTGTAAGATCTGTGAAACCCCGAAATCTGATGTTTGAGGTTTATCACTAGGGTTTTGTTGTTAAAAAGGTAGGCGGATTCCAATCCCTTTATATCTGGAGTATTTGAAAAATATATGTGTTCCAACATCATCACTATATACAACTATATACAATAATTACAAAAATATCGCCTAAGCAAAGATACTTAGGAATAGTACTTTTTCAAGTAGAGCCCATTTCTCGGCTCAAAAAGTGCATTCCCTCAAAATATTCAAGCTCATAGGCTCCCTTCCATAAGGCACGTCTTACAATGTAAGGTCCATACCATAATGGATTAAACTTTCCTTCCCCCACGGCAGCTTTGTCCTGGTCATAGACTAAGACAAGATCACCTTTTGAAAAAACTCTTGGGTGCACAAACTTATCGTACTAACTCTTAACGCGATTTTTGTGTGCTTGTTCGCAGTTGTAGCATCCCGACACTTCTCATCGAGGTGTTCTAGATGGACAAGGTGCTCTTCTAACTCAATGGAGTCAAGAAGAAGCTCTACATCGATCTTAAGGGACATAATCTCACACTCAATATATAAAATAGACTCCAACCCATGAACAATATTGAAAGGCAAAAATCCAATAGTTGTTTTTACTATAGTCCGGTATGCCAATAAAGCCAAATAGAGCATAATGTGCCAGTTAAAATTTCATGCGTTGACGGTGCACCGGAGAATGGTTTTAAAAGACTTATTAATGTCCTTGACCTGTTCATTTTCCTATGGGTAATACGAAGATGAGTGCTCTTGTTTAAAACCCAACTTAAAAGCAAGTTTTGATATCATCTTATTCGGGAAGTGATTGTCGTTCTTAGTGACAATCTCTTTTGGAACACTGAACCGAGTTATAACCTGGTTGAATATGAAGAAAGAGGAAATCTCACCATCACTCGAAAAAATAGATATGGCCTCCTCCCACTTCGTGAAATAATCAATAGGAACAATGATATAACGATTCCCCCTAGTCGAAGGTGGGTGGCATGTCATAAAATCAATGCCCCACTTAGTAAAAAGGTTGACAGTGATGACTACAAAAAAAGGGGCAGGATGCACACGCATCTTTCGAGAAACTTTTTGGAAAGGGTGACACTTTTTTACTGCTTATGTGCAATATTTAAAGATTGACAACAAAAAGTACCCAGCGCGCAAGATCTTCTGGGTTGTTGCTAATCTTGATAAGTGACCTCCACAAGCTCCAGTGTGACAGTCATTAAGCACAACTTATGCTTCCTCGTGGGTTATAAAACGATGGATAATTGAATCAACTCCTCTATGATACAAAGTGTCATCGATGATAAGGTAATTCTTCGCCTCTTGTTGAATCTGACGTCGATCATCCTTTGACTGATGCGGGTAAAAATTGAGAGTCTGGAGATATATAAGGATATCTCCATACCAAGGGTCAATATAAGAGATGAGGAATATACACTCATCCAGAAGTGAGTCAATAATTTCATTCTCCTCATACTATATTCGGAAATCCAACATAAGTTCGGTGAAGACTAACGACTTCTTGGATTTGGCATAAGAAAAATCCAAATCAAACTCCTGAAGAAAAACAATCCACTTGTTATACTTCATGTCAATTATTTGTCGATTCAAATCATACTAAAAAGGGTTAACATCGGTGATAACGGTCGTCTTGCGCAAAAGTATATAATGTCGGAGGCTTTGAACAACATGAAATGTTGCTAAGGCCAGTTTCTCCACGTGAGAATACTTCAATTCAAGTCTCATCAGAGATTGACTCAAATAATAGATGACATGCTCTTGGAGCTCATCATCCTCCAAAACTAATACCATTTTGATCGATGATTAACCTGTTGCGAGATATAGAAGAAAAATATCTATTATAATTTTGGGGGCTAAGCAAAGGAGTCGACACTAGAGCTTTCTTCAATGCATTGAAAGAGCATTGTGTCGACTCGTCCCAATAAAATGGAACCCCCTTCTTAAATAGGCACATGAAACCTTTTGTGATATTAGCATAATTTGGTACAAAATGTCGAAGGAAATTCATCTTTCCTTGTAGAATATGAAGTTGACATATTGTGCGCGGGGAAGGAAACTGAGTTATTGCCATTACCTTCAAAGGGTCAACCATGATCCCTTTAGTTGAAACGATAAATCCTAAGAGATCTCATGAAGTCACACAAAAAATGCATTTGTGTGGATTCAAGCGAATTCGATAGTGACAACATATCTTGAAGACAAGGCGAAGGTATAGAATATGTTCGCCCTCTTACGCAAGTGGGTAGTGAGATTATCCAAATAATCCTCAACTATGTGCTTCAAATCGTGGAAAGAGAACATCATGGCCCGCTGAAAAGTAGCTCCAACATTTTTAAGGCCAAAAGATATATTTTTGTATGCAAAGGTTACCCAAGGACAAATAAAAGTTGTCTTATGTTGTTCCTCGGGGCGGATCTGTATCTGATTATAATCAGAAAAACCATCCATGAACGAGAAAATATCACTTCCTACGCATTCGTCAAGGATTTGATCGATAAATGACATAGGGAAGTTATCCTTGGGACAATATTTATTCAAATCATGAAAATCCATGCATACTTTAATCGTACCTTGCTTCTTGTCTACCATAACATGATTGGATACCCATTCCGTCAACGAGACTAGATAGATAAATCCTACTTTGAGCAGTTTTTCTACCTTAGCCTTGGTTGTTGTTGTTTTCCTTGAGTTGAATGGTCACAACTTCTCTCGAATCAGCTCAGCATTTTCATAGGTTTGAATCTCATGTTCGACAATTTGAGGATCTATGCCAGACATTTCCTCGTATGACCAGGAGAGAACATCACGAGATTCTTTGAAAAGTGTTGTATACTAACAAATTTCACCTTGAGAATAGTATACCTTGATAAAAACATTTTCAACAACATCGGGAGTTTTAGAAATTTTGATCGAGACAATTTCCGATATATTTTCCATATTCCCCTCAGCATAGACATCGTTCTTTTCTAAGGGGTTCACCGTCCGACCATCATTTCTATTCACAGTTGACTTAAATTCTCCTCCTTCCACACAACTGATCTCAAGGAGGAAATACGAACAATGATTCATATCCTCCCATGGCCTTTCCGACCCAGTCATTGTCTCGAAAATAGCCTTGTTTGAAGGCATCACCATATCAAGACAGTCTTGAGAAGGTGAACTTTGAGCCAAGAGATGCTCCAGATACTGATCATCCTCCTCTATCCGTAAAGGAATTTGATCTGAGTCTACAGTGGCCTGCTAAATAGTCTGGTAAGTGACCTCAGTTGCAGACATCGACATAGCCATCCCGCCATGTGCGCAACCTTCGACCAATTCACATGGCGAGGGTAACATCCATGGATCTTGCAGATACAATGTTCTAAACAACGCGACTCTCGTCACTGTAGTTGGGGGATGCAGCTTTTGAAATCCGACCAGGGTGGCACAAATATAAGTCATCGATTTGGGGAAATTAAAAGGTCCCATGAGAAAAGGGCACATTCCAACACTGATACTCTTAGTTGTTGAATGAGAGTTTTCAATCCAAGGAACCGTGGATCTCGGATTTTCCACAAAGCTAGAGCGATTAAAATCCGTCTGATCGATAATCACAATACTTCCCTCATGGGTAAATCATAAAATTTGAAATATTGATGAGACGACGGCTATCATTGGTCTCGATAGTAGCCTTGTCTGGTGGCATCACCATATCAAGACAGTCTTGAGAAGTTGAAGAACTCTGAGCCTAGACATGCTCTGAAATACTGATCATCCTCCTCTATCCGTAAATAAATTTGATATGAGTCTACAGTAGCCTACTAAATAGTCTAGTAAGCGACCTCAATTGTAGACAGTGTCATAGCCATCCCAAGATGTGTGCAACCTTCGACCAATTCACACGGTGAGGGTAACACCCATGGATCTTGCATATACAATGTTTTCAACAACGTGACTCTCGTCACCAGAGTTGGGGGATGCGACTTTTGAAATCCGACCGGGGTGGCACGAATATAAGTCACCGGTTTGGGGAAATTAAAATTTTTGATGAGTGAAGGGCACATTCCAACACTGATACTCTCAGTTGTCAACTAAGATTTTTCAATCCAGGGAACCGTGGATCCCGGACTTGCCATGAAGCTAGAGAGGTTAATATCCATCTGATTGATAGTCACAATCCTTCCCTCGTGGGTAAAGCATAAAATTTGAAATATCGATGAGACGATAGCTATCATCGCATAATTCCAACACCTTCCCAATAACAGATTATAGTCGAACAGGGTGTCGACTATGTTAAGGTCCTAACCCACACATAGGTAGATCAATGTATTTGGATGTAATAAAGGTCAATATTAATAAGACCTTTCAATAAAATAGAATAAGGCGGATGTAAGAAGACCTAATAGAAGCTTCCGCTTCTAGAAGGATCTTCCTCTAGATGCTTCTTTTTAGTATAAATAGGAGTCGAGGGTATGATAACCCTAGCTTGGATATTATTGTAATAGAGTGATGCTCGATTGGAGGTTGCCCCCTCGAAGAGGCCTGTGAACATTGCTATCTGATTCAAAGTGCTATTTCTGTTGCTATTTCGTATATCATTTATGTGTATTGTGAAGATTATGCTGGATATTTTACTGTTATTCTGTCATTT
>ML787920.1:155544-178714 GCA_009831015.1 Picea engelmannii | reverse complement strand
GAACTAGATCTGAGCAGTAGAATTGAGATTCATTTGCAGAAGTTAGATATGTTCATGTAATTTTGTCAATTTAATGAAAATGTCACTCCACAAGAAGTGGACCCGAAGACGTAGCTAGGGTATCTGGTGAACTTCGTTATCAAGTTTTGGTGTATTTGTGTAATTGTTTTCTCTTTGATATCCTCTATAATTTTCGCAATTTACTTATGTGATTGGGTTATGCAAGTTAATTTCATAAGTAAAGATTCTAGTTAAAGTAAAGCTATCTACATAACAATGCAAGATGCACTATCAATTTAAATATCTTGTTAACTGAGAAAAGATTTGTTATCAATGAAGGATTAATGATTAAATTGGTGACTAAAGACTTCTCATATCAAGTGGTATAAGAGCAGGGTTGAAAGGTGGATACTTACAAGAGTTAGGCTCAATAGAGGTGAAGGGAAGCTTGCAAGTTACAATCCATAAATCCAAATGAGACTTCGTAAACGTGAGATGGCTTCACCAATAAGTTTAGGTCCTTATGAATCTAAAGATGATTTATTCGATGCATTTAAGTTGATCAAAGCCATGGTGCAAGAACTTTACAATGAAAGAAGGCAACGAGGAGGACAAATAATTGGAGAAGGTGAATCTTTGGTGAAAGAAAAAGGAGGAGGCGAAGGTGGTGGACCTTCATAACCTTCTTCACCATCATCATCATCATCATCATCATCATCATCATCATCATCATCATCATAATCATCATCTAATGATGGTACAAGTGAACATTCTTCCAAGAATAAGCATTCTAAAAATCCTTTTCATTCTCATGATATGCCATTACTAAAGCTAGATGTTAGATTTGACTTGCATGTTTATGATGGAGAATTGAATGCAGAGAAATTAGACAATTGGGTAAATCAGATAGAATTTTATTGCAGGGTGAAAAAGATAATAAAGGACACTGCAAAGATTCAGTTGGCTACTCTCTGCATGAGTGGTACAACTCTCATATGGTGGGAGAGTCGAGCTCAAGCAGATTTGGTACAACATGGTAAAATCATTTTCTCTTGGGTTGAATTTATTTCTGCAATGAGAAAGCAATTCTATCATTTGGAATATAGTCAAACATCTATGATTGAATGGTTACATCTAAAACAATTAAAAGGAAAAAATGTTGAAACTTATACACAAGAATTCAAGAAGAAGGCTTTAGCATTGGAAATTCCATTACACACTCGTGAAACTCTTCTTAAATACATTGGTGGTTTACATTCCTATCTTTGCCATACTATTTTGATGTTTAATCCTACTAATATTGACGAAGTTTCAGTACAAGATACTCATCTTGAATCTAGGAAAGGAAAGCATGGTATGGAGAATGAACCACCTAAATTCGAGAATCAGTCGAAGAAAGATGGAAAGAAAATGGCTATTGTGAAGAAAGAGAAGCTCACATGCACTCATTGCAAGAAGAAGGGGCATGATGAAGATCATTGTTGAAAATTTCATCCTGATTTGTTACCAAAGAAGTTCCAAAAGAAGCGGGAACAAAAGATTGTTGCTATAATGAAATAGGACTTGGGGTCTGATTCTGGTGATGAGACAATGATTACAACTATGGGTATCAAACGTATATCACTTGTTAGTCCAAATGTAGCAGATATGTCTCCAGGTTGTGATCTAGATCATCTCCATGAGTGGGTAAAATCATTTGGTAAAAATATTCAAAAGACAAATCAATTTGTTGATTCATTTCCTTTGGTAGTAATGTATTTCTTACTATTGCTAGTTAGTTTTCTCTGGTTGATAGACATGACAGTGCATGCAGGAGATTGCCAAAGTAAGGAAGTGAATGTTCATATTAACAGAATAATTGCAATGATTAACATGGTTGGACAGTTTGTTGTGATGCATTAGGTTTTCACTATGCAGTCACGCTTGTTGGATTCTGGACAAGTGGGGAGTCAATGTCCTCGCTTGATTAATGAATGATCAATTTTTGGTGGTCCAAAAGATTCTAGGTGGGGAGGAATGATCTAGGAGGATCCAGGATGGCCAAAATTTAAATTCCTCAGATCACCTCAAGACCAACACCATTTTGAATAGATCGACAAGATCTTTCTGACGGAGTGAACGTGAGCTCAAACGACCTCCGTATGCAAAAGTTATGGCCGGTCAAATTTCTAGTCCAATAAGGAAAAAGTCAAAGTGAAAGAGACAAGTGGAAATGATGATGTGTCATGCTGACGTGGAAGTGATGACATAGCCATGATGATGTGGCATTCTGACATGGAAGGTTGACATGGAATGATGATGTGGTAGTGATGATGTGGTAGTGTTGACATGGCAGTGACATGTGGCAAACAAGTGGACCAGTGAGCAAGTGACACATGGCGTCACGTGGTGCACGTGTGGTCATAGAATATTTCATTGGTTATGGTTTATTTATTTAACAAACAATTTGAAATTATTTTTAAACATATAACAAATATTTATTAAAAACCATATTCCATTAAAAGTGGATCCAATCTCCATTAAAAAAGGATCCAAAATCCATTAAAAGTGGATTTGGTTATTTTAAAATATATCGATTTGTTATATGATATATGGTTATAAACCATATATATTATATGTTTATAAACCATATATATTATATGGTCGTTAAAACATATATTTCATACCCATTTAAAAAAATGGTCAAAGTTATTAAAAGTGGAGAATCATATCATATGGATGGATTATGTCATATTGTTACGGATTTTATATATATATATATATATATATATATATATATATATATATATATATATAGTTCACTAAAACTTTAGTTTGCCACATATTATATATAGGATTTTTAAAGACCATATGATTATTATTTATGATTTCCGTTGCATAGGCCACATATTATTGGGGAAAAAACCTATATGGTTGTTGAGATATCATTATGGTTAACCAATTAATTGGTTTGGTCGAACCATATATGTATTAAAGTTTGTATTTGATATGTTTTATTCCCCAAATTAAATGAGACCAAATCCCATTAAATGTGGGTGAAGGAAGACTTGAAGTATTGACCCTTTGGTATATAACCAAGGGGGATTTTACCATTGGGGGAGACAATTTCCATGCCCAAGAAGCTTGTTGGTAACGAGGGAAGCCAAGAATAGAACATAGTCATTTTTTATCAGAATTTCGAGGTGAATGCAATGGTGTAGACTGGAATTGTATCTAAGCAGCAGAATTGAGAGTCATTGCTAGAAGTTAGATATGTTCATGTAATTTTTCCAATTTTGTTGTTTAAATGAAAAGGCCACTCCATGAGAAATGGACCCAAAGACGTAGTTAGGGTGTCTGGTGAACTCTGTTATCAATTTTTGGTGTATTTGTGTAATTTTGTTCTATTTGATCTCCTCTTAACTTTTCGCAATTTACTTATGTGAATGGGTTACGCAAGTTAATTTCATAAGTAAAGATTCTAGTTAAAGTGAAGTTATATACATAACAATGCAAGATGCATTGTCAATTTAAATATCTTGTTAAGTGAGAAAAGATTTGTTATAAATGAAGGATTAATGATTAAATAGGTTACTAAAGACTTCTCAGATAAAAATGTCACCTTTCTCTTTTCATCTTTTACCCCCTCGGCATATTTATTAGGCTTTTTATCTTTACCCCCACTACCCTTCTTGCCCTTGACTTTCTTCTTATATTCGGGTTGTTGAGAACCCTTTTGAGTCTTCGATTGCACAAAGTGTACATATGAGGACTAAGTGGTGGGGGTGGTCCATTCAGGGGAGGGACAAGCCACATTTTTTTTATAGACAATTGTTGCATCTGGCTAGAGACCAAATCTGCAGCTTTACTTTGCAAGGATGATCCAAGTGGATATTGGTGGCCACCCACCTTTTCCAACTAGCTCAAAACAGCTTTATGGAAATTTTGGCAATTTACTATTTTTAGCAGGTTTTAACTTCCGGGGCCATTTTGAGGGCCTAAATGAAGGTTTTTTTAGATTGAGGTTCTCAATGATAGCCAAAGGAATTATTGAGCCCCCAAAATGAATCTCCTCGACGATACCTTTCCAACGAGCTATCACACGCCTAAAACGGAGATCGTATGCAAAAGTTACGACCCCGGGAAGTTGATGCACCAACTTACCCAAACGGGGCCCACATGACTTTTGGCGCTTCATCTCCTAGGGATAGGTTTTTGGATGTCTAGGAATTTTTGCATTCTCGATTATTGTAAAAAGGCCTCCAGAGCCTCATTGTAACGATCTTCTTGCGAATGCGAGTAGCCGTCACATCTCTTCTCAAAGATAAGCTGCCACCATTCTAGCGAGTCTTTCACTCTGTATTTTTACAGTCTCTGTACATTTATTTCATTAATAGAAATCGTGTATTACTGTATCTCTGTGTTTATGGTTGCATCTCTCATATATTTCTATTATATTACTGGATATACGCGATATCTCTGTGCATTTCTTTATTATATCTCCGCTCTCATTTCGTGCCGAAAATAATCCAGATCAAAGGAACCAATAATACCATTGACATGCAGTCCCGATTTTGGTTTTTCCTGGTCAAGAGTCGATTTTGGTGTGTTGGGAATGATCTCATAGAGCATACCTGATTGAGAGTAAATCAACTCCAACTGTTGTGCTCTAAATATTTCCTGCTCTTTCGTAAACACTGTTGAAGTGGCCACATCCTCAGAAATATAAGGTATTAACGACTTCAAGAACCATTCTAAAAGAAATTTTGGAAAAATTATGGCTTTGATCGAGCTCTTTTGTCTCCTTCATTCCCGAATATGATCAAAAATGTGCGTAGCTTTATCTTGTTTGAAGTTAGCTAAAATCTCTTTGCCAACATCATACCGAACAAGGAGTTGGAAGTGTTTGATAAAAACCATGGTGAGATCACCAAGAATTACATACCTCGACCTCTCTAGTTCTATATACCACTTAGTGGCGAACTCAGTGAGGTTGCATTGGAACAATCGTAATCGGATTGATTCCTCGTTCAATGAATTAGATGAGCACCACAAGTGAAACATCGTTATGTGATCCCACGGGTATTCACCACTCTTTCCTTTGAACTTTGGTATGTCTGACGATAGTTTGGTGGGGACTGTAGGCCAACTCAGGGGATAACGAATCAGGTCATTGATCAACTTAGACAAAAATGGAAAATGAAGAGTTTCCAGAAAGGGAAGGCTAGGTTACAACATCGACTGATTAGTAACCTGAAAAGAAGGTCCTAGATTGAAACTGGAACTAGTTTGCCTGGAAGAATTTGTAGATGAGCTAGAGCCTTGGGTGAACCCTTGGTTCTAGTTAAACAAAAGAAAACTCCCACCTATCTAATTCCCGAAAGGAAAATAAGGTTTCTCCCTACGGACACTCCTTGCAAGTGAAAACCTCCCTGCATGGGTTCGATTGACCGGGAAAGGGGTTGGTCCCTAACGACATCCCTTGAGAAGGGAATGATCCTTGCATGGGATTCCACTAAACTTGGAAGGGGTTTCTCCCTGTCGATACTTGATACGTGCCAAAAGGATTACTTCCAAACCCATCATACAATGTGAACGGGGTCGAGGTGGATGGCATGCTAGTGGATTGGGATCCGCTACCCATAGAAGCGCCCCATCCCCCAAAGGGGTTAGGGATAGAAGATGGGAATACCTCGTTCCCGACGGAAGGAAACGAAGGAGGGATATGAGCTCCGCCCCAAGGAACATATTGGTAAGGAATGGAGGAATTCCCTTAACCAACATTAGAGACTTGGGATGTCGACTGAGAGCTAGTCAACGCATTTAGCATGTCCATCGACGACATACTGAATGAAAAAACGTTGGTTATTGAGGTTAATGACATGGCAACACCAGAATGTTGGGTGGAACCAACAATCAGCGGAACGGAGCTACTAATAGACGTGGAAATGGTGGGTTGAATAACATCAGTTGTTTGGTTTGACATATTAGGTGGAAAGATCCCACTAGTAACAATTTTCCAAGTGGGAGTTACGACAACTCCCGACCCAGACACTTATGGAGTGCTTTCCATCGTGGCCCAGTGAAGAGGGATACTATCAGTGAAGTCTGATCTATGAGGCATAACTTGCATGGAAAATGGAGTGTAAGGCATATTTAACGGAGATTTGGCAAGTGGAGTGAATTCTTCTACCCCAAGATCAGTTATTGTTACAACCTTCAACTTCGAAATGTTATTCTTTGTTGGTTTTGTATGAATGATCTTGACTAGACCAGTCGGTACAAACATGCTAGATCGATCAAGTCGACGCCTCAAAGGAGGTAATGGAGGACTTAGTCCTTCTTAAACATGTGGAAGACCTTGAATTCTCCTCGACCGGTGAGGTGGTTAGGTTAGTCAACCACTTTGAGTTGTCATCTCTGGGTGACTGCATAAATGCCTTCCTAAGCAAGTCTACGATCGCTAAGCACACCACTAGAAAATTCCTAAAAGGAAACAACAGACACAAACAACCTCGCTAATATCCCGACTCGGGTGGATTAGGTCCTGAGATCTCAATAGTCACGAGGTAAGGTAAGGACCTTACAGACAAAGGCAGAAGTTGATTAAGTCCCATGAACTAACGAACAAAGGAGTGAGAAGAAGTTATCCCGACCTCCACTGACCAATATTATCCTATGAAAGTACCTACGCTTCACAAGGAACTCTCTAGCGGTACTGAAAAGTGTGATACGAAATATTCCCCAGGTACCACAAGAAACCCCCCCGTCGCAGTCACCTCTCAGATCCCTAGGAAAAGCAACTAAGGTCCCCAACTCGTAGTTAGTGTCCGAGGGGGTATAGTTGACAGTAGGGATCGAACATATAGGTAGAGTAACTAATTCTGAATCCTCGAAAGCATCGCCTCTCCTGGAGGTAAGGGCACTAACGAAACCCCAAATATACAATCTTTCCACTATGCTTAGTTAAGCTTCAGAGGGGTTATCTCCTCGGATCTCCTTCACGCGGCACCGTTTTTAACTCCTATGTTAGAGGATCTTCCTTGTTATACTTATACAATAATTGGATTTGAACTCTCCCTAGCTCGGACTCCTATGTTCCTTCTTTGGCCTTGGAAAAATTAACTCTCCAACCTAAACCAAGACCCTAGCCTATAACTAGTCTATTCACCCTGCAAAATGAAAATTTCTAATAAATTTTAGTTAGCGTTCATTTTATGTGGTTGTTATTTACTTAAAAGGGTATGGATGAAACTAGATGGTTTTTTTACAGACACACCAGAAAAAACACTTAAGAACATAAATGCATGATGCATTTTCTTCATTGAAAAATGAGTGTAACAACGCTTCAAATTAAACTGAAAACAAACTCTTTCTTTCATATTTCTTCAAAAATGAAAACAATGCACTTTTGACTATATGCAAGATCTTTAACCACTTTGCAATGAAAATATAATATTTTTTTGAAAGGCAATGCAGAACAAAGTGCGAAAAAACTTTGCATAACTAGATTTCTTTTCTTTTACTAAGGCTACTGAAACGAAATCCTTTTTTTTAAAGCAAAAGAGTAAATTCAAGAAGAAAAAATGCTTACAATGAACTTTTATTTTCAAACATGGACATATGAAAGGCAAGGGAAGACGTTCAAAAAGCATACACTCTTATACTTTAATTTTGAATCAAACAAGAAAACAAGAAAGGTACAGGGGGAGAAATACTACAAAATAGATGACAAAGCACTTGATAAGCCATTGTATTAACAGGAAACAAAGTTTAAAAAAAAACCCACTAATCTTTCTGAAACCCTAAACCATAAAAAGAAACAAAAACAATTTTGAACAAACACAAAAGTTGACCAAAATATTTAAGTTTTACTTGCATTATTGGAAACAAAGAAACATATTTATGGAACCAAACAACACTTTTATAGACTCGCAAAAGACCCACAAAGATCTCAGAGCACAAACACATTGACTTCCAGTAGGTTGGGAAGAGAAAAAACCCTTCCTCGGAACATGTACGTGACTGTGTAGTAAAAATGTTGCATATATACGCAACTTCTATGAAGGAAACTTGTGTGCACCCTTAAAATCCCTTAGAAAATAGAGAAAGGGGAACTGGAAGGCTAAGATAGGATTGTATAGACTTGGAGACTACTAAAAAAAGGATTAAAACACAAAAAAAGTTTCAATAGAAATGCAAAAAGGAAAGTACCCTTAATGACCCAAAGACAGTATGGTCGCCAATTATGTTATGGGAAATTACTCCCTATGATATTTGGGCCACAACCACAATAGATCAGAACCCAAGGAAACTTGTCTCAAACTCTAATTAAACAATCAATTAGGAATAACTACCTACAATAACTAACTTTTGAAAAAAGGGAAGAAGAGTGCACCTAGAATTCTACGTTTGAAATAGATCCCACTTGATCTATTTTGCTATAGAATTCCTTCACAACCACCCTCTAAAAGTTCTACAGACAAAGAAAGATGGAACTTGAAGAAATTAGTTATCTTCCAACTAACTAATTGTAAACAGTTTAGATTCAATGTTAGATTTGAAATAACATGCATATAATATCATTAGAATCCTAAAATAATATGGAATCTGACGAGAATGAGAGATATTTTATTGATGACAGAAAAAGGGGTTGGTTACAACCTATAACCTATGTGGCACCATCGTGAAACTAGGATCCATGTTCCTATACCCAAGGCTGAAAATGTATAGAATTTCATGCAACACTCTGCACTCTAGCATGTCCAAGGTGAATACAAATTCTGGAAATAAGGGTTTCCAGGTAGAGCGGACAATCTCAGGCACTAAGGAAACATGGCAGTTGCATGATAATCTTCAAAAGGCCAGTATATTGGTGCATTTCTTATCCATGTTTTTCCTCCACCCCAAGGCTCTCTCTTATACTCCATTTTGATGGTTGGAGTTATTATGTACGGGCTTTAGGAAGTTAGGGAACGGAAAATATCGTAAACTCTTCCCGAAATATCGAGATTATAATTTTTTGAGACAAAATTAACATGTACGCGGGTTGCTAACAGGGAACTTGTGTATGCACGAGAGTTGCTTTAAGGAAAAGCGTGCACACTTTGATAAATGGGTTTTTTTAATAAGTTTTTGAAGAGGAAAAAGGGGATTTAAGTCCTGTAAGCAGGGAAAGGGATGTAGCATAGGCCAATAAGTCAACATATGCATGTATAGTGGAAAATGGTGCTATAACACTAACTCTACTCTAAGAACGATTAGGAATTTAATTCGAGGATTGATTGAAGTTTTTAGTTACTATGTTTATGGCTATGTTATATGTATGTGACTTGTGGAATGTACTTGATTTTTTTTTTCCACAGAAAATTTCTCTTTATATTTATATTGAAATATAATTGTTCACAAAACAGTATTTTACATCAAAATGGTCCCAAAGTTGCCTTAAGTTGTTCAAACAAGACGCATTTGATAGTTTTAATTTTTGGGTAGATTAGTGTATTCATTATGATTGACATATGCTTGAACATAAAATGAATATATATGTTCTGAACAAGTGTAAGTTGTGTTAGGTGGACAGGACCTGCAAGACTTATGGGTGGATTTGATTAAAGGAAGAGAGATAATCCAAGTGGATATCAGTGGTCACCCACATATTCCAACTGGATCAAAACAGTCTTCTGGAAATTTACTATTTTTAGCAGTTTTTAGGGTCCTAAACTTTCAGGGCCATTTTGAGGGCCTAAATGATGTTTTTTTGCGATCGAGAATCTTAAGGATAGCCAAAGGCTTGCATTGGTCCCCAAAAATGAATCTCCTCATCAATACCTTTCCAATGAGCTATTGTGCGGCCCAAACGGAGATCGTATGCCAAAGTTATGCCCCCGTGAAATTGATACACCAAACTACCCAAACGGGGTCCACAAAATTGTTGGCTTTGCATCTTCCGGGGTTAGGGTTTTGTATTTTCTTTATGTTAAAAAGGCCTTTAGAGCCTCATTGTAACATCATATTCTTTCGAATGTGATTAGTCGTCAGATCTCTTCTCATAGATAAGTTGTCACCATTCTAACGAGTCTTTCACTATGTATTTATACAGTTTTGTACATTTCACTCATTAATAGAAATTGTGTATTACTGTATCTATGTGTTTATGGTTATATATCTGATAAATATCTGTTATATTATTGGATATCTGATATATCTATGTGCATTTATTTATTATATCTTTGCTCTCATTTTGTGCCAAAAATAATCTGGATCAGTGGTATGAGAGCAGGTTGCTCTTGATTGTTTTTCAATGCATGTCCCCGACGAGGTCCAAGTATAGCAAGTTGGGTCTCGAGCTTGTATCTCTTGAGGACACATCCTTCAAATCCTGTCAATAGCAGAAAGTGTGTCTTCATCAAGTGACCACTTTGGAGGAACCTCTCCTTTCTAGGTACAAGTTAATTTTGATATTCCCGTATTTGAAGGTCAAATAGATGCGGATGCCCTAGAAAAATGGTTAAATCTACTACAAGGTTATTTCTTTGTTCACAATTTTTTCGGTAGGGAAAAGATCACCTTCGCACTCCTTAAGGATCTCTTCCATGTCAAACATTGGTGGGAAACTTATTAGGAGAAAAGTTCCACATAGGAGTCTGGAATATATGGGGCCGAGCCCACTTGGGATTTTTTATTTATGCGGTCAAGGAACAATATTACCCTGTTGGAAAATATGAATATCATTACATGAGATGGACCAAGCTGCATCAAGAGAGGGGCCAAGCAGTGTCGGAGTTCACCAATACCTTATTTACCTTCTGCACCAAGATGGGTATCAAATATTCTAAGTGGCATTTGGTTCTAAAATATCATGGGGCTCTACACAGGTACATCCAAATTGAAATGGATTTTATGGACATCTCATCATTAGGAGATGCTTATTGATATGTTTTCAAGATCGAGAAAAAATTTAAGCACCAAAATAAACAGGATTTTGGGTCTAAAAATATGCAACCACCAAAGTATGATAAAGACAAACCTAACAAACAGCCTCTCGAAAACCAATCCAAGCCATGGGAAAAGAAGGGCAAGGGAAAGACAAAGAATGACACTGAAAAGTGGTATGATTTCCACAAAATACCCTAGCAGAACACTGATGAATGTCGCTCAAAAAAATCATTGGTGGTCAAGATCAAAGACAAGGATCTGAACCTTTATTTAGAATCTAATTGAGAAAATAATGGAAAAAGACACATCATCAACGCAGACCCCACTCTTATTGTCATGACCGCAACAATTCAACCAGAAGAACCAGTAGATCCTGAAGAGGGGGAGCACATTTTTCATTCACAGATGTGGGTAAAGGGTAACCCGTTGTATTTTATTATTGATAGTGGAAGCCAAAATAACCTCATCACAACATAGGTCATCAAACAGTTGGGACTGTCGACAACACCACACTCGCATCCATAGAACATCGATTGGCTTCTCTAGGGATGTGATCTTTTTGTCAGCCACTAGTGTCGATTTTCATACGGCATCCAACCCTTCAAGGATGAGGTATTATTTGATGTTTCCCTACTGGATGTCTGTGATGTTCTCTTGGGCCATCCTTATATGTGGAAGTGCCATGGTATCTATGAGTCTTGACCTCATAGTGTCATTATTACTCTAGGGCGTCTTCTCTACATGATGCCATAGGTAGTTCCAACTATTGTCCCACCTAAACAGTGTCGCAAGGTAGTATCTCATACTAAAAAAACAAGTTTCTCACAATTTGTTCAAAAGGTGAACAAAATGACACTGCAACCACTAGAGCCTTGGCCCAAGACCTTTCTATCCAGCAGAAGTAGATGGCAGAAGAGAAAGAAGATATTGTTTGTTCACCTACGAGTGTGCCTACACATTGCCTAGTCAATCCAATATACAATAGGTTGGTTGAACATATTCAACCCCACCAGAAACAGGTTCGTGATAGCCTTCAACAAGCCAAGCAACGCAAGTTCTCCAGCAAGGCAAACAACTCAACAAGGTTCAAATTCAGCAAATGCTTTCCCCTCTCCCCTGGGAACTCAACTCAATGGAGACTATTTCTTCCTGAGGGAGGATTATTCCAGGTGGATATTGGTTCCCACACACCTATTCCAACTGGCTCAAAACAATCTTCTGGCAATTTACTATTTTTAGCAGTTTTTCGGGTCCTAAACTTCTGAGGTTATTTTGAGGGATTAAACAACAGTTTTCGTGATCATAAACCTCAATGATAGCCAAAGGTTTTGATTTATCCCCCAAAATGAATCTCCTCATCGACACCTTTCTAACTAGATATCATGCACCCCAAACGGAGATCGTATGCCAAAGTTACGCCCCTGGGAAGTTGATACACCAAACTACCCAAAACAGGGTCCACAAAACTATTGGCTTTTCATCTTCCCGGGTTAGGGTTTTAGTTTTTCTTTATGTTAAAAATGTCTTTGGAGCCTCATTGTAACATCATCTTCTTGCGAATGTGAGTATATGTCACATCTCTTCTCAAAGATAAGTTGCCACCATTCTAACGAGTCTTTCACTCTGTATTTCTACAGTTTTGTACATTTCGCTCATTAATAGAAATTGTGTATTATTGTATCTCTGTGTTTATGGTTATATATCTAATAAATATATGTTATATTATTGGATATTTGATATATCTTTGTACATTTATTTCTTATATCTCCTCTCTCATTTCGTGCCAAAAACAATCTGGATCAAGAGAGGCTATGGAAGCCAAAGACATTGGTTACCTAAGGGAGACACATGTGGATATGGTTGTTTTGGGAGAACTCCATGTTGGGAGTAAAAAAAAAAGTATACGTAGAGGGTGATTGGTAATATTAAGTAATAAATTACTATGATTCTTATATGATATTGATATACATGATATGTGTGTGATTATTGAATGTGCAGGATACAAGGCAAACTTTCCAACTTGCCAACAGATGGGTGTGGATCATAACCAATGAATTCTTAATATAGATGTGGAGTCTCAATTGAGGCGAGGAGTCTCAATAGAGGCGTGAAGTCTCAACTGATGTGAGGAGTCTGAAAGTCTCCACTAAGGCGAGGATTCTTAATAGAGGCACAAAGTCTCTATTTGTAGAATATATGGTTTGATATGATTGGGGAACACAATAAGGTGGATTGACCTGACTCTCCAATAGCTAATTCTTCCAAATTTCAGTTAAACTAAGGTAAAATTTGAAGGCCTCATGGGTGAATTAATTCATAAAATAATTTCCCACTCTAGGAAGCTCCTAATCATATTAATATTTTATTAAAATTTTGAATTAATAATGAAAGGAAAATGAAATAATTAAGAAACAAAAGAGACATTGACACCTCAAAAGAGGGTGATGAATAATCAAGAAATTATAAAATTAAATAAATATAAAAAAATGTTAATATTGCATGGAGGGGGTGAGGTGACTAGCCTCACTGGGCTTTTAAATAGAGGGGGAATCCCTGGTTTTTTGGGGGTAACCAGAGAAGTACAAAAATGTTGTAGAAAGTTTTTAGCATGAATGAGTTATGAGATTGATAACTAGAATCTGGAAGGAAAAGTAGCTTTACGAATTTGGATGTTACCAGTGGATGGTAAAGAAATTCATGTTGATAACATTTTTCAATCAAAACTGATTATGAGCCACACAACTCAGGGGTCTCGGGGAAAGAACATTTCCCTGAGTATGGTTGTATCAAGGGAATTTGGAGTTGATGGATGCATTGCTAAAATCGAGAAGACTACTCATCAGTCAAGTATAATAGTATTGGTTTTCATATTGTAATTTATATTCTAATTTGGTTTTGTATATGATTGATCATGGATGGATTTATGATGATACTAATGTGGGTACCGGTATAAGAACACTGTCTATTTATGTTATATTTCTTATAACAAAGTATAGGAATGGATCCTAAAGAAATGTGATGTATTCCAAGTTAAAAGTTCACTTTCAAAATTGTAGTTGGAAGGTAATTACAAATTTAAAATTCGGTGATAATCATTTTCGTGGTTGGTTCATAGGTTGTGGTTGAAATGCAATGGGTTGCGTTCATTGTATTGGGCATTAGGTATTTCCCTTCTATTTGGATAACTGGGTTACTCGGTGTGTGGCGTGATTCTATGTTTTTTTCCTTTGATTTTGGCTCATCAATATGTTGTTGAGGCGTCGATGGGTGTCTGGTCAGTCTCACAGGTTGCAAGTGCTCTATGTGAAATGTTATTTGGATACTAGATGTTCAATGAATTTGTTTAAGGGTGTGGATTTCATGAATGTGTGACTAAAGGGTATCTAATTTTATTAAATATGTTGGGTGACAAGTATTTCTCTTGGATTTTGGCCACTCAATGCATTGGCTAGTGGAGGCCATTTAGTTGTTGGGTATGTTCGTACAGTTTTTAATTCATAGGATTTGGTCATAGCTCTATGTTGAGGCATTGATGGGTGTTTGGTTGGTCTCATAGACTGCAATTGTGTTCGACTATTGTGCATTTTGGTTGCAAGTGCTTTGTGCAAAGGGGAATTTAGAGATTTCTTGTTGCTTTCGACTTTGAGATGTGGGTTATGAATAGTGTGACTAATAGGTTCCTGTTGAAGCTTCTTTAGATCCTTGTTCAATGCTTGTGATTAATGGTTTCTATTTTTATTATTGTCTTCTACTTGAAAACGGAAAAACCTACTTGTGTATTGGTGAGTGGCACACTAGTTGAAAATGTGAGTCTATTGCAGTGCTTTTGGTCCTTTTTGGTCCTTGTACATTAAAGAAGCATTTTATATTCCATATTGAACTCATTCTCAAATTTTGTTATTTAACTAAAACAAATGGTGGGTATATTTGTTTCCCAAATGGATATAAACAACCCTATTAAGAATGCACACAAAGTGTTTGACAATTGTCTCAACAAAAATGAATTTGAATATGTTATTATTATGGGGTAATGAATGATGTCACTGAATTTTTTTGTACTGTAGTAGTGTTGGGCACTACAATGTTCTTGACCTAAAAATCATTTTACAGTCATAAATAAAATAAATAAAATATTTGTATTTCTAAACAATTAAGTCTAGACATTTTGTTTTACTTAATTGTTATATTCCTTTTAAATTTCAAATTTTACTAGTTGTATAAACCCTAAATCTATGCATTGTTTTATCCCTAATTTCTACTTGTTTATAACCTATTCAAAGGGTTGAAATATACCACTAATGTAAATTGTTTACTACTATAACTTTTCATATTTATTGCAAGTTTTACAATAGTCATTAGTAATTTTCATATTTGAGTTGATTGGAGATAATTTTGCATTGGATAGTAACTTGATAAACCCTCTAAACAGCCCTAAAGCAAATTAAACTCAAATCTGGAATTTACCTTGAGTAACCACCTAATCCATACTTGTTTATTATATCTCATTAGTGGTAATTTGGGTATCTATATAGGTGACCTTAGAATTGATCCCATCTCTCCTTAGGAACCCTAGAGGTTACTAGGGAATCCTCCCTTGTGTTGGATTTGTCCTTCACTAAACCGAGGGAGGTTCTTGTCTATTTGACTGTGGAAACACTTTTAATGTTCCACTCATATTTTTACATTGTGAAGGCTTTGCACTAGGGTGAAATATTGTGTTATAGAAAGTACCTCCCTAAGTACCCCACATTATCCTCCCTACATACCTCCATAGGTATATTACATTTGGGACGGGGGGATGGCAAGAATGGGGGTACAAGTGTCCAATATGGCTAGAGAACACCCCCAAAACCTTAGAAGAGACTTGGAGCAATTTTCTTGTGGGATTTTTGGTGTTTATGCTAGAATTTTGTTGAGCCTTTGGAGTGGCTAGGAGTATCTTGGCATGATGCCTTGCTAGGGATTGATTGTTGGTTTAAGGTTTTCTATTGATAGTGGATGTCCTAGCTAAGGTTTGGATCCATCGGAGAGTCCTAGCATGTGATAAGATTGAAGGGAAATATTGTACCAGCTTGTGATAAGTTATTGGTAGCACTTATAACATCATTCTTATGTATATATGAAGTGTAATTTGTTGTCCACACTTTGTGTACTTGCAGATCTAATATTTAGTGCATGTTATCATGGTGATTCAATGGTTTCTACTATTCTAGTGTCGGTTATGTATACTGATTTAACATAATAGTGAGAATATTGTGTTGAGTGATTTGAAAATTAAATAGAAACTAGGAGGGAAAAATTGTGGCCATAACAAATCTGTTGTTTATAAGTTATTTTTATATCTATTATATGTTATGGATTTTTCCCTTACGGATGGAAACATGGTTCCCTTGAAGTTAATTCATTTGGTATTTAATTTCATGGGTTGCCTCATGTATTTGGTTGAACATAAGTGAAACATATATTGTTGTAATTTATATTTCAAATTCATCCCTAACATTGAAAGTTCATAGGAAATATATCTAGGGAACCTAAAGGTTGAAGTGAAATTTATGAATTTCCAATAAGCATGGATTCTCAAAATTTCCATGTAGATTACAAAATAGATGAATCCATGGAGAAGTGAAATCTAGGTTAGTTGCAAAAGGATACACACAATAGGAAGAACAAGATTATGAAAAGACATTTGCACTAGTTGCAAATATGAACATGATGAGAGTGATACTTGCTTTGGCAACTTAGTTCAAGTGAGAAATACATGAAATGGATGTAATACGTGCATTTTCAAAAGGAAATTTAGAAGACGATATATACATGGAACAAAAAGAAAATCTAGTGTGCAAACTTTGAAAAAAATAATATTTACTCAAACAGGGTCCACAAGCATCGTATCCCAACATATTGAGAAGTACTACAAACAAAAAGGTTTTGACATAAGTGCATTAGATATAAACTTGGATACTAGGATCACAGGGTCCAACATCCTAATTATGGTAATATATGTGCACAATCTCATTATTACAGGTTATAACTCCACATTGATGAATTAGTTGAAAGCATAATTGCATGACATTTGAGATGACAAATCTTGGGTTGTTACACTATTGTGTTTGCAAAGAAATTTGACAAAGAGGAGAGAGAGAATTTATGTCACAGTCTAAATATGCTAATGACATTTTGCACAAATTCAAAATGGAATATTGTGAACCAATAACAATACTTATAGAGGTCGAAGCGAAGCTGAGAGCAAATGAAGAATCAAATCCACCAGATCCTACATTGTTAGGCAAATGATTGGAAGTGTTATATGTCTTACTACAACCAAAGAAGATAATAGTTATGAAATTGGTGTGGTATCCAAATTCATGGCATCACCAAAGATTCCACATTAGCAACCAAAAAAATAGATCCTAAGATACATCAAAAGAACCATCCAATTTGACCTAGAATATACACAGACTCGTAATTTAATTAATTGGTCTAGTGACTCTGATTGGAAAATTTGTGCATATGATCATTAGTAGTTTCCTAGAGTAGTAAGAAGCAATCTACCATACTTCTATCATCCACAAAAGAAAAATACAAGTAGTGGAGATAGCATCATATAATGCAGTCTCATTGAAACAAGTTCTTAAGATATGAGACTACAACAGAGGCAAGCAACACCATTCCATTGTATCAATCAAAGTTCAATCCAACTCTAGTCTTCTAGAGTGGGTGCATTATTCTAGGTGGTGCAACTCATGCATGGGGGCACATTTATCCTATGTGGATTAGGGTTGGAGTTTTTCTCTTCAAGGGAGGTGCACCACTAGATATGTCTAGATTCATTGCAACATTGCCTTATCTTGTTCCATAAAAGTGAGATAGGGCACTTCACTAGGGGGTTAGATAGTTGAAGTTTGAGCTAGATGTTTTTTCCTAATATAAGCTAGTTGCAAATGTAATATTTTCTTCAGTCTAATACAAATTTACGTGATTCGTTAATACAATTTTAGTTGCTTGTTTTGATTTTCAGATTTATATGTTTGTATATTTAGCACTCGATTAGCCATTGTTTTGATAGGGGTTCGATTACATTCAAATTCTAGATGTAGGGTTATGATTTTTATGAGTGTGAATATGCTTACCATATGCTAAAGATTTAATATGGTACAAAATTTATATAGCTAAAGTATTATGATCCATATATTGGTAAGATTGTTGCATGTGAGAGGGATTCATCGAAATATGTTTGATGACCAAAAATCTCCAAAGATTGGAGTGATCCATGCCTAATATAAGCACAAGGACCTATGAGGGGTTTTGTCAATGAGATGCCCAAGAAACCTCAATTACTGGAGTGTTGATTTATGCATGTGGGAGGCAATTTGCACCCGTGATAGGTTGTTGATTTATTTATTTTATTGATTTATTTATTTGAAGTATGTTAAGAAGTTTTAGGAATGACGAATATATTCGGCCTCAAAGAATGTGACCAGCAAGAGGGAGCCTCTAACTTCACTCCTTTGAAGTGAATATTTCATATTTTATTGGAGGAGGTTGATCTATGGAATATTTTCAAAGGGAAGGCTACAATTCCCATCAATCCCTAATAACTTGTTGAGTATTAGAAGAAGGTCGTAAAGGAAAAGAGGATCATTATGGATTCCTTGGAGGACCATTGGATCCCTCATATCACTAGTAAATTGGCTCAATAAACATACAACCCATTGATGTATATGTTCAATGCGTTGATGTCTCATGCAAGAAGCTCTTGAATAACTACAATTCCAATTTAGTCTTACTAAAATCAAATTGACTTTACGTGCCATATGGGCACCTTTTCTCCTTTCTCCCCGTGTTTGATGGAATGAGTGAGCATGAGTGACACAAACATGGGGCTAGCTACTTGATGAAAATAATTGAACATAGAGATCAATTCTTTTCTATCAAAATGAATATCTAGAATGAGAAGTTAGTGCCCATAGCACTAAACAAGTTCTTTGTGCCCTGGGAAGCCTTTGATCTGGATTATTTTCAGCACTAAATGAGAGCAGAGATATAACTCAAAAATATACAAAGATATTGCAGGAGAGCCAATAATATAACAGAGATATATCGGATATATAACAAGTGACACAAATATACAGTAATACACAATTTCTATTAATGAGCGAAATGTACAAAACTATAGAAATACAGAGTGAAAGACTCACTAGAATGGTGGCAACTTATCTTTGAGAAGAGATGTGAGGACTACTTGCATTCGCAAGAATATGATCGTTACAATGAGGCTCCAGAGTCCTTTTTAACATAAGTCAAATCCAAAACCCTAACCCCAGAAAATGAAAAGCCAAAAGGTTTGTGGGCCCCGATGGGGGTAGTTGATATGTCAACTTCCCAAGGGTATAACTTTTGCATACGATCTATGTTTGGGGCGCTTGATACACCATTGGAAAGGTCTAATAGAGAAGAATGACTTTCGATTGGCCCAATCCCATGCCTTGGTAGTCTCATGGGCCTCAAATCCCAAAAAAACATCGTTTAGGGCCTCAAAATGGCCCCAGAAGTTTGGGACTGGAAAACTATTGAAAAATTGCCAAGGTGGAAAACTGTTTTTCGAGCCAGTGGAATAGGTGGGTGGCCACCGATATCCACCTAGATCAATCCTCCCTCCTTAGGAAGAAATGGTATCCATTGCATTGAGTTCCCATGGGATAAGGGGAAGCGTTTGTTGAATCTGAACCTTGATGAGTTATTTTTCTTGTTGGAGAAGTTGTGTTGCTTAGCTTGTTGAAGGATGTCACGAACCTGTGGTTGGAAGGGTTGGACCTTTTTAACCAATCTGGCTACATGAGATGACTGTGTGCAGAAGGAATCCTTATGCTTTTCTTTAATCTTTTCGACATGATTCTGCTGGAAAAAATGTGCTTGGATTGAGGCCGCAGTGTCCTTTTGTTCACCTTTTGAACAGATTGTGAAGACGCTGAATTTTGTAGTATGAGATACTAACTTGCAACACTATTTAGGTGGGACAGTAGTTGGAACTACCTCTAGTATCCTATAGAGATGACCCCCCAGAGTAACAATGACACTATGGGGTTGAGACTCATAAATAGCATGGCGCTTCCACATATATGGTTGGCCCAAACGAACATCACACACATCCAGTGGGGAAACATCACATAATACCTCATCCTTGAAGGGTTGGATTTTGTATGACAATCAACACTAGTGGCTGACATGGAGATCATGTCCCTGGTGAAGCCACCGAATGTTTTATGGTTGTGGGTGTGGTGTTGTCGACACTCCCAACTGTTTGACAACATATTTTGATATGAGGTTCTTTTGGATTTTGCTATCAACAATAAAATGAAGCGAGGTCCCCTTCACCCACATCTGTGAATGAAAAAGGTGCTCCCCCTCTTCGGGATCTACTGGTTGAATTGTTGTGGTCACGACAATAACAGTGGGGTATGCATCGATGATCTGTCTTCTACCAGTATTTTTTTAATCAGATTATGAATCAAGGTTTGTCTCCTTGTCTTTGATCTCATCCACCAATTACTATTTTGAGCGACATTCATCAGTGTTGTGCCAGGGGATTTTGTGTAAATTGCACCATTTTCTAGTGTCCTTCTTCGTCTTTCCGTTACCCTTCTTTTCTTGTGGCTTGGACTGGTTTTCTAAAGGTTGGTTTTTAGGGTCATATTTACCATACTTTGGTTGTTGCGGATTTGCAGACCCAAACTCTCGCTTGTTCAGGTGCTTAAATTTCTGCTCGATTTTAACATCATATCAATAAGCATCACCCAGTGATGAGATGTACAGAAAATCCATTTCATTTTGGATGTATTTGTGTAGAGCCCCATGGTATTTTAGAACCAGATGTCGCTCGGAATCTTTGATACCCAACCTGGTGCGCAATGGAAGGTATTGGTGAACTACGACACTTCTTGGACCCTCTATTGTCGTAGTGTGGTCCATCTCATGTATTGGTCATCATAGTTTCCAATAGGGTAATATTGTTCCTTGACCACATCCACAAAAATATCCTAGGTGGGCTCAACCCCATATATTCCAAACTCCTCTGTGGAAATTTTCTCCCAGTAAGTTTCCCACCAATGTTTGACATGGGGGAGAGAATTAAGGAGTGCAAAGGTGATATTTTCCCTGTCGAAGAAATTATGAATAGAGAAATAACATTCTAACAGATTTAACCATTTTTCTAGGGCATCTGCATCTATATGTCCTTCAAATACAGGAATATCAAAATTAACTTGTACCTTGAAAGGTGAGGTGCCTCCAAAGTGGTAGCTTGATGAAGACACGTCGGTTTTTATCGACAAGCATTGAAGGATGTGGGAAAAATTCTCCATCATTATGTCCCTCTATCACGTGAGAGCTTTCTCAAGCAACAGATTAATAGAATCTTATGCTCCGTCATTTTTATTTTCTTCCTCCATGGAGGGTTTCTTGGGCGTGCAAGAGCGATTTTCCTCAAGAGATACAATCTTGAGACACAAATTGTTATACTCAGACCTCGTCGAGGACATGCACTGAAAAACGATAAAGAGCAACCTGCTCGAATACCACTGATCCGGATTATTTTTGGCATGAAATGAGAGCGGAGATATAACACAAAAATATATAGAGATATTGAAAGAGAGACAATAATATAACAGAGATATATCGGATATATAAACAGAGACACAAATATATAGTAACACACAATTTCTATTGATGAGCGAAATGTACAAAATTGTAGAAATACAGAGTGAAAGACTCGCTACAATGGTGGCAACTTATCTCTGAGAAGAGATATGACAGCTACTCGCATTCGCAAGAAGATGATTGTTACAATGAGGCTACAAAGTCCTTTTTAACATAATTCAAATCCAAAACCCTAACCCGGAAGATGAAAATCCAAAAGGTTTGTGGGCCCTGATGGGGGTAGTTGATACATCAACTTCCCAGGGGCATAAATTTTGCATACGATCTTCGTTTGGGGCGCTCGATACATCGTTGGAAAGTTCTAACCAAGAAGAACGACTTTTGACTAGCCTAGGCTAGTGCCTTAAATATTGGCTTGGGCTCCAAATCCCCAAAAAATGTCGTTTAGGGCCTCAAAACGGCCCTGAAAGTTTAGGACCCGAAAAACTGCCAAGGTGGAAAACTGTTTTTCGAGCCAATGGAATAGGTGGGTGGCCACTAATATCCACCTGGATTAGCCTTTGCACAAATTTATAATCTCATGAGAATATTCCCACATTGGATAATTATTTGGGATGATTTCATACAAGAGAAGACAATGCAAGAGATAGGTGTAGCTAAAGTGGAGGAAATCCAAAACCTAACCCTCATCGAGAAGGTCGAGAGAGGTAGTAAGAAAGGAGGTTTGGGGAGGAATCAAAAGGGTAAGAAGTAAGAATCAAGTTCTTCAAATCAAGGGAAGAAAGATGCAAGTCACGTGAAATGTTTCAAATACCAAAAGATGGGCCACTATGCATCTCAATGTCATATGAAGAATAAATCCAAGCAGCGAGAGAATCTGTATGTTGGGAGTATAGAAGCTTCAAACATAGTAGATGAATTATCATCCAAGATTGAAACTACTCTCTCCATAAGTGCATGCCTTTCCACTCACATGATTTCTGGTGTAGGGCGGTATGTGGACAATGCAGCATCCAAACTCATGACATTCAACAACACGAATTTATGCAAACTTCAAGAACGAGACGATGGCATACAAGTGGAGTTGGGAATGATGTCATTTATCCAATTACCAAAATCATCTATATCTCATTTTGCATGCCTTAAGTAGTTGTTCCAGAGTTACATAGAAATATGTATGTTCTTAGTTTATCTAAGAATCTTCTTTTTGTTTCAACCATGACAGATCTATAGTGTGTCACTAAGTTTGATGATTAGCAAGTCATTATTAGAGATTGTGGCCATGAATGTGGTTGAGTTTTGGCCAAATGAGTGCAATAAGGTGGCCTTTAGAATCTAGTTATTTATATGATGAAGCATGATGCTTTAGTGCATGACAATGGAAAGCTATGCAAGTTGTAGCATAAATTATTTGGTCATATACACTATGGATCACTTCCTCTCTTGAAGGATATGAGGTGAATATTGCTAGACTTCAAGATCGAGAAGACTAGAGTGTGCAAGGGCTATGCACTTAACAAGCATGCTAAGACTACCTTCCCAAGTAGTGATCATAGATCAAGAGAGATTTTTTATTTGATCCATTCAGACACATGTGGAC
>ML787920.1:141298-153020 GCA_009831015.1 Picea engelmannii | reverse complement strand
CCCTCGAAGAGGCAAGTGAACAGGAGAGGATCCCTTCCATAATAGGATCCATTGTATGGTGTTTCCCTACCTCAAGGGTTTGGTAATAATAGAATGTGGTTTCTTCTATATTGCTTTGTGGATCTATTGTGTATTCAGTATTTGTGGTGATTATATTTGCAGATCTTGTTTAGGTACTTAACAGAACAAGAGCGTTGGACCTATTTTTAGGAGTGATCAACCTTTGAACCTTTGTTGTTGAATGTGCATGCCTTGGAGCTTGACATGTGTCACTTAGAGTTAGAGGGTTTCACACATTGACCTATCTATTATTTATATAGGTTGATTATTGTGGTTTAATTCCACTTGTTATTGTTGACCTACCTCACCTTTCATATAAACAAAGGGAAGAGAGAATATTTTCAACAAATTCATTATTGTTCATTAATGTAATCACATGCTTGTGTTAGAGATGTGAGAAGAATTGGGTTAGGGTTTTTCCCTATGAAGACAAGAGAATATAGGGTTTGGGATCTACCCTAGAGAAGAAAAAGGGAGTGCTTTCTCTTATAGTTCTTGTGAGAGAAGAAGACTATGATTTTGTGGTATTTGGGACCCTAGTACTAATTGAAGTGCTTGATGTGGAGAAAGTAGATGAAGGCTATATTTTAGAATTGTGTGATACATCTGAAAGTGCCAAGGAATACTTGTCAAGGTGTTATACTTAATTGTTTCTAGGATCTTTGGTGGAGTGACTAGCTTTATTTGGAGAGATTCCTAGCTAAGAGGAGTTAGTGGCTAAGGTTTACTATTTTGGTGGATGCTCTAGCTAGGGTTTGGAGAGTTTGACTTATACCAACTTGTATTAAGTTGTATTATGTACTTTTAATTCATCTTATCTATATATATGAAGTGTTTCAACTATCCAAACTTTGTGTAATTGCATATTTGAATTTCATCTTATGTTATCTTCATGAAGAAGTAGTTTCTAGAGCTAGTTATGCATGTTGATTTGACATAGCATTTAGCATAATTATTTAAGTGATTTAAAAAACATCTAGAAGCTAAAGTGGCAAATTTATATTGCAATAAGGCATTTTCATATCTGTAATTTGCTTGGAAAGTGTGTAGAATGAGTTGAAACATTGTTGCAATGAACTACATTTGATTGGTTTTTATTTTCTTGCATTGCCTTGTGAAACAGATACATGTCCAAGGACTTTGATACCTTTTGCAGGGATACATGGATTAAGATGGATTTGGTAGTATCATACAACCTGCAACATAATGGGGTCATGGGAAGGAAAAATAGTTCCACCCACAACATAATCATGTTATGAAAAGGAATAATCGGTTCATCGTTAAGATAACCAAAGCCATGATCCACGACATGGATTTCCCCATGTGTCTTTGGGAAAAATCATGTGATATAATTTTTTACATTACAATTTTATGCCCCCACAAGATATTGAAATACGAGGCCCTAGAAGAATCCTTCACCAATGAGAAGCCTCAAGCATCGCATTTATGTTTCTTTGTTTTTTATGTTTATATTTATGTTCTTGACAAAAAGATGACTAAACTTGAACCCCCGAGCATCAATGGTTTTTTTTGTTGCAGTGAGACATCCAAGGGTTACCAAATTTACATTACAACGCAGAGGAAGACAATGGTAAGAAAATATTTAAAATTTGATGGCATGGTCCTCTAAGTCTCAAAATCCTCCCACGGAGGTTGAGGGAGAAAAGTTTGATGTCCCAAAGGTTGATTAGTAGATAAATGTAAAATCAAATTTATGTCAATGAGTTTACAATAAATTATTGGAGGCTTATTTACCACCCATTTCAGTTAGGTAGCTAAGATGGCTTACCCAGACTCTATGAGAGGCACACGAACAAGTAGGAGCACAAAATTCTTCTTTCCAAGTGATTCATCCCCCTCAGAAATTCCATGCTTGTGTTGTAAGAATATCTTCCCTCATTGATACAGATCCTTCCAACTTTCAGGAGGCATCAATTGATAAAGTATTATAGGATGCAATGATTGAGGAGTATAACTCCATTCTAAAAAATAATATCAAGGAGATTGTTCCAAGACCAGTGGGGAAATCAGCAATAGATTCTAGGTGGAAGTTCAATATTAAACATGTTGTGTTGATGCGAGCCAAATTCCTATCCAGAGTATTCTCACACAAAAAGGGAGTTCAGAATGATAAGACTTTTGCTTCAACTGCCAATATACTTCTATCAAGGTCACTATGTCTCTTGCATCATGATTTAGTTGACCTTTATAACAAACAGAGATGAAGACTACTTTCCTAAATGGTGTGATTGAAGAAGAAATGTACATTATTCAGCCATGGTTTTTGAGGTGCATGAGAAGGATACCCATGTATGCAAATTGTATAAGGCTCTTTCCATGTTGAAGCAAGCACCACATGCATGTTACTCAACTTTAAAGGATTGATGAGTACTTATTGAATTGGGTTTCTCCAATACTTTTGTAGATCCTAATTTTTTATTTACATAATAAATATGAGTTGTTTGTCTTGGTTTTGTATGCAGATTACTTGCTTCTTATAGGTAGTTCTAAGAAGCTCATTGTATGGCACAAGGAGATATTGGTCAACGAAATTGATATAAAGGGCATTGGCCTAATGCATTACCTTTTGGGTCTTGAGGTTTGGTAAGGTATAGGTGAAGTCTCCCTTGGACAAGAAAAGTACACAATCGAGATCTTAAAGAGATTTCATATGCTTGATTGCAAACCATTGGCCACTCGTATGGTTCCAAAATTGATATTATCTATTAGTTTAGATTATGATTTGGCTTATCTGTATTTGTATAGGTAGATGATTGATTCCTTGATGTATCTTGTGAATTTCATGCCTAATACATGTTTTGAAATTAATACTTTGAGTTGATTCATGGTTTAACATTGGCATATTCATTGAATATATGCCAAACATGTGCTCAAATATTTTAAGGTCACAATTTATTATGGCATGAGGTATGAAAGAGATGGTGAGTTATTGCAACATGATTTTTTTTATTCTGATTGGATGCAACTGTTGGGAAGGCCACTTCTGATTTTTGTTTCAGCTTGGAAACATGTATGATTTATTGGTCCAGCAAAAAGTAGGTGGAAATTTCAGTAAGTTTAACAAAAGCAAATCATATGGCATCCTACTCTATTTGTTGTGAATCCATATGGCTTCGCAAGTTGATAGTAGAGTTGATGGATCAAAGTTTTGAGCCCATTGTTATTCATTGTGACAATTAATGTTGCATCAAACTCTCTAAGAATCCATTTTTTCATGATTGCTCCAAGCACATCGATATTTGGTCCTAAGAGATGAGTTCAGAAGGGGGCAATGGTTCTCAATTATTTTCCTTCAAATTTGTAAGTTCCAAACATTTTGATGAAGTCCCTGGCTAAGGGGAGTTTGAAATATTGAGGGAGAAACTCGGTTTGGTGGATAACACCTTCCTAGTGAAGAGGGACATGTTACCCCCCCAACCTGGGGGTAACTAAGGGGATGATGTCTCGAGGCCCACATGTAGAATACATGGATTTCTGAGATCCAGATGACCAGTTGAGCCCACATTGAGCATACAAATCCCCTTCTCTTCTCCACGCATCACCATTCATCATCAGCAACATAGCAGCGTCTGTCACACCAGCATGGCCCAAAAAGGAAAACAAGTTTGTATTCATGAGGTAACAAGTCATGTCTCGTGGTAAGTGTCACTTTAATAATTGAAGCATTTGAGAATGTTGCAAAGGTTCCTTTCTTGATTATGAAAATGTTTGCTTGGAAATTATACCTTTTTCCTAATTTTACCTTGGTGGTTGACATGGTTTCCTAGTAAGTGGGTCACCCTTGGGGAAAGGGTTGCTACTGGGGATATCCTTGAAGGTTCATCATGCCATTCCCACTCATACTTGACACTTTTCACACTCATTCCCCTATGTTTCCTCATCTTTTGGGTTTTTGGGCTCATTGACCCCAAGAAGGGCTTGTACCTCATTTCATGGGAAGAAGGGGCTAAAGGCTCAGAGGTGTTGTAGCTGGAAAAACTTAAAAACCATAAATTATCCTTCTAGATGTTCTCCCTAAGGTATTGAGAGCAGTGAAATGCTTCTCCATAAAAATGTAGGGATTTAAAAAAAAAAAAAAAAACTAATAAATGTCACGCTTGATGGGGGAATGCATTTGCATTGTATTTTATTTTCTAGTGCATATGGCACTCAATGTGTTCCTAACTTCAAGTGGCACTGTGGTTCTATTTAATTTCCATTACACATAGAATTCGAGGTTCGAACCATAAAAAATGAAATGCAAATAAAGGGTTTGGAAAAATGTTGCATTGCAAACGAAGGATGCAGCACACCCTCCACAAAGGAACCCATAAATGAGACAATATGAGCCCTTGATATGTCAAGAAAAACATTCCCAAAAGTATGTCTTGTTGGGAAACACTCCTTGACTTGGGGATTGGCCTACCCAATAGGGCACCATGACAACCCTCCCATATCTAAATATGGCGAATTTTATAAGGTCTTTGAGCATTTGTTTAGTTTGAAAAGGGGGGATTTAATCCACATGTTTGGGTGGTTCTTTTATTGAATGTGGCTTACTTGGAATGATACATGTGAATTATGGAACCTTGGAGGGCGTACTTGTTTTTCCTTGTAGGACCTTGCCCGGTGAAATCTATTCATGGAGGAACTTGGCCACTTGGACTTCCATAGGGGCTTGAAATCCCATTGGTTTGATGCAGCAGCCCACTCATTGGAGACCTTGGAAGATGAAAGTTGCACTTGGGAAGATGAATTTAGCACTTGGATGAGGCTTTGAATGATTAAGAAGGGGTGACATCACCCTCTTTTACCAAAACGTCTCTTTTGGGAGGCATGATGTCACATTTTGATGGGACGTTTGGCATGTTTGGCACATTTGGTAATGTTGTGGGCTTGAAGCCTCACTCTATTGCTTGATTTGGGGATGATGTAGAATTCTTCTAGCTCGACATTCTAGCCTTTGGAGGATTTTCGATAGTACATTCCACATTGGAAGGGAATTTTATGGGCTAACATTTGTTCATTTTGTTATTTTTAGTCATTTGTAAGCCTATGTGGGAAAAAATACAAATCGATTTGCTAATTTAGCTTTGTAACTTAGGTTTTAGGCCTAAAATTATGGATTTAATTGCAAAGTGGGAAAACTAGGACTTGGATTTCCTCATATAAATATGAGGCAAGTCATTTGTCACAAATGATAACTCATCACTTGATAAATCTCTCTTGGACTGAAATTTCAGCCCTCTTTGGCAATTCGCTCTCTTTTTTTTTGTCTTTATGGATGCTACACTTGTCTATTGGTGGAAAAAAGGTTAGTGACTTCTCTTGGATGCTTCTTCTTGGTAAATCATTAGAATTTATTTGATAATTAACGGTTTTTCATGTTATCTCTTGGATTAGGTAAGGAATTTCTACAATCTTGTGTTTTTCTTCTTAATTTCAAGGTTATATTATCAAACCCTAGAAGGAGTACAAGGGCATACACCCTCCATCAAGGAATTTTCTTCTATTTTTATTCAAAAGGCTTAAGGATCACTATAAGGAGTAAGAGAGTTTACACCCTTGTAGCAAGACCTTTCTAGGGTTTATCTTCTCTAGGGAGTAAGAGGGTTTACACACCTAGAAGATATCAAACCCTAACTTTATTTGGATTTCTAAGCTAGACTATTTGGAGATTTTGTGCTTTATTTGGTTTTATAAGGGTTTAATTCTCAAGAAAACATTTTATTCTCCTTGTTTTCTAGGTTTTTTTCCAAGCAAGAGACTCCATTAACCCACTAGATGAGGCACTAATTGCATTGGCAATTGAATATTGTTGCATTGTTAAATGTGAAATTTAAGAGATTGAATTGTTTAAGGTTGGATTTAAATTATATATGCTATTGTCTCTCTTGTGTTCCAAGGGAGTCTTTATTTTCTAAGTGATTATGTTGTTGTAACAAACATTAAGCTACAGCCAATAGGACTGCAGCAAACTCACTCTCTCATACTGTTTTTCCACTTTTCTACCGCTGAAAAATACTTGTAAGTTGTGATAATTGTTCTATTGATGATAAGTTGTTGATTGGGAAGTTTACATGCTAATTTCAGTGGTTATAACTTGTTGATTTAGCAAAAATTTTCTACATCCATTGGGCTATCATAAATACTTGTTTATAACACTCTTAACAGCCCTCCTTTGCTATCAAAGTCTTGGTCTAAACATTGGAACCTTGTGTTCTAGTTGCAAGCTATATTTTCCAATATCGTATACTTGATTTTGATGGTTCAGTTTGCTGCTATTGTAATTATTCATTGCTGATATATATATTTATTTATTGCTGAAATTTTGGGACAATAAGTATAAAGTGTTTTTTCCCTCTTGTTCTAGGACTCATTTCATCATAAATTGTCTTGGTTTTGGTTGTCTACCATTGGTTTTCAAGGTACTCTCTATTGGAAGCCTTTCCTTGATAGATAATCAACCTCCATAAAGCTCCTAGAACATTTCATTGTGACCTATAGGGGTTCTTCATTATTCTACTTGGCTTCTCCCTTGCAATCCCCCTAGGGTCACCCTGGAAGTCTCCCTTGTGTTGAACTTTTCCTTCACTAAAATGAGGGGGATATCTATTGAGGTGATAGTGATAGGTGTCCTCAGTTGTGTCTCACGATGTTTTCTTGGGTTGGGATTTTCTCAAACTACAATCTTTGCGATAACATTTTCAGTGTCATTGTCAGGGGGGATTTTTAATCCTTTATGACCCATAACGACACTTGTAAAGTCTATCCCAAAGCCTTTACCCTTAGATTTCCTAACGAATCCATTTGATGGAAGTTCCCTTTTCACTTTGGATGATATTTTCATATAGTTCATTTGGCGACTCCACAACCTAAGAACCTGTATGTCCAAAAGACCCTTCCCCAAGGAAGGTTTAAGCCTTCCAAGGTTTACCGAAAAAGACCTCATAATTCACTCATTGTCAAGGCCCTGTTTCAAGGTAGCCTTCCCCTCGTTCCAATGGATTTTCCTTGGGATGGAAGCCTTTACAAGCCATTAAATATGGCTACCATGTTTGGGTATCCCAATAACATGCCCAAAGAGACTCACAAGTGGTCGTCGAAGTTCATTGGAAACAATGTTTTAACACCTAAAGAGAATCTTGATGCTATTGGTGCAGCCATGGAAGATAATGGTATAGAACATGAATATGTTGCAATGAAGCTACTATCTATGTCTCTTCATGAAGATTCTAAGAAATGGTTCAAAGTATTTCCTGACAATCACTTGTAGTCTTATGAATCTTTCGCTAAGTTGTTCAAGGGTAGATTGACAACAAAGAAGGAAAGTGGAATGCTATTTAGTCAATTCAATCAAATTAAAAAGAGAGAGAACAAAATAGTGAACGAATTTGATGCCGGATTTGAAAATTTGCACAGTCAAATATTGAAGGACTTGTGCCTGCTAGAAGCAGCAGTTCTCCTTATTTATTTGAACACTTTCGAAGGACAGTTTGGTTTTATTCTAAAGGAAAATATGCCTAAAATTTTGGCAAAGGCCAAAGAGTATAGTGCGCAGATTGAAGAACATATTATCATCTCAAAGATTGATCCTTTTCATTTCCCCCCTACTAGAATTGAACCGAAGACGAAGATGTCAACCGATAGTGTACATGATTCAATCACACTCTTGGCTCAGAAGTTTGATCAAATGAATACCGAGTTCATCCAAAGTCAAAATTAGATCTTGAACAGGTTGAAAACTCTAGAGAGGCATCATCTTGTTCCAAGACCTTAGTTTATCAGACAGAAGAGGGAAAACATAGGTTGGAAACCAAGGCTACAACAAGAGGAAAAGGCACCTGACACCTTGAATCCTTTTGGAATGGTCAGCATGGAGGGATCACAATGGTGTTTGCCTTTTGAAGAACCTCAGCTTAAAGGACAAGTTGAGGAAAAGGGAAATCTTGACATACTCAAGGAGAAATAAGATGTCACCCCCACCTACCTCGGCAAGGAAGGAAGTGCCTCCACCTCCTCCACCTCTAGTTCATGACTTACTTCCACGGCCTACACCAACAGACGAGGATATTCATTTGAATATTGATGGTGGGAAAGATGAATATGGTGGTACAAATGGTCGAGATGTGCAAGATTCCTTCTATAAGGAAATAATTCCTGAAGACTTTAAATATACAATATGAAGTAGGGGATCCTCCAATGATTTTGAATACTATTTATCATTGGAACTAGAGGGAGGAAAATCCTCCCTTCTACCTTTCTCTAGGAATAAATGGTCTTCGTTTGAACAATTGTATGGTTGATTCATGGGCCTCAACAGACGTAATTCCTTTAAAGGTCATGAGATAGCTAGGTTTGAGGACAGCCTGTCCTTATGGAAATGTTTGTGGCATTTATTTGAAGAAATTCAAGGTTTATGGTCTCATATAAGATGTGCAAGTTTACTTGCAGGATTTCTCACACATCGAAATCAATATGAATGTGGTTGTGATCGATGTATCGGATGATTGGGGAATGCTCTTATCAAGAATTTGGTGTGCCTCCCTTGGTGTTTTTCTCAGTATGGATCTCACCCATGCACATTTCCCCATGGGGGATGAGACATTTGAGATTTTGTATAGCCAACATATCACAAAGAATCATGTGGTCGATCCAAAGATCCCTGACTATTGGAGTGATTGTGAATATGATGTGTCTCCTTAGGTTATTGAATATGATCCTTGGGATTTACCTTTTTCACAAGAGGATTGTATTGATACTCTATTGTTGAAGACAGATAATTATAAGGATAAGCTTTCAAAGTATTAGGGAAAAGATCCATCTAGGATCCATCAAGATACTAAATAAGGATGATGATAAGAAGGATCAAGAGCGAGAAAAGCTATCAAAAGTGTAGTAAATGTAGATCTTCCCACAGAGCCTTACATTGAAGATCTACCATATGTTGAGTTTGATGAAGGAAGTTGATCCAGGTGGATATTGGTGACCACCCACCTATTCCAACTGGCTCCTCGTGTTCATTTTTGTTCAGCACATTCTTCTGTATTGCTTTGTAATTGTGGGTTCTACACTTCTGGGGTTTTGAGAAGCCCCGCACATCCTCCAGGCGGATATGGGTGGCCTCTCACCTAATCCAACTGGCTTAATTTGTATGTTTTCATGTCAGCACATTCTATTGTAATTCCAGGGCCGTTTTGGGGCCCTAAACGTTGTTTTTTGGCTTGCCACAATCAAATTGTAGACGAAGTTAGAGTTTTATAGAAGAGTGTGTATCTCTCTGAAGTACCTTTCCAACGGGCTATTACGCACCTAAAACGGAGGCCGTATGCAAAAGTTATAGCCCTAGCAAGTTGAGGTACCAAATTACACCAACTTACGTATAGGGCCCACATGAATTTTGGCGTTTCACCTTCTAGGATTAGGTTTTTATATGTCTAGCGTTTTGGAATTCATGAGTAATATAGAAAAGGCCTATGGAGCCTAATTGTCATCCATTATGATCAAACAGATGCGTGTAGCAGCCACATCTCTTCTCAGAGATAGATACCACCATTCAAGCAAGTTTCAACTCTGTAGTTTTACAATTTCATCCTATTTCATTATTTAATAGAAGATATTGTGCACTGAATATTTTTTTTACTCTCCATATCTCTGTGTTTATTGTATTCAATCTGTTGATCAGTTCTTTCTGCTCCTAAATCCAGATCAGTGGTATCAGGGCAGTCTTCTCTTCATTTATTTTTCTTCGTGCATGTCCCCGACAAGATCTGGGTACAAAAAGTAGGGACTCGAACCAATCGAGCCATTACCAGATCGATCGCTCCGAGCCTGACAACAACCCATGGGAGAAAAAAATAAAGATGATGGAGCCAGATATCCTATTAAATTGTTTCTCGAGGAATCCCTCAGGTGACAAAGGAACGAAATGATGGACAACTTTGTGCAAATCCTTCGACAGTTGCCCACGGGAGAAGCATCTTCATCAAGCGGCCATGCAACCCCCTTCAAGGTACAGCTAAATTTTGATATTCCATTTGTTGTCACTCTAGGAAACTCTCCTAGGTTGTATCTCAGAGATGCCTGGTAACTTAACCTTTTTGAAACTATTTTCTCAATAATGGGTGTGGGTTTGGATCAAGATGAATATCTTAAATCATTGGATTGTATCTTCAAGACAGTCTAGCTATATTCATGCAATACAAGGCCTTCAAGAGCTATTATCAGATAGGTTTGTAAATCAAATGGATAAKAAAACCAATCAATTAACCADAACATRCATAGGVAATATATRTGATGGGTCAAYAAACTAGCAAAKGATGCTTATGATTCTTDCTTAACAATCAAAGGTAAGATGACAGTTACCATGGGACCATTAAACATAGACAAAGGAATACTTTCAACTCATAGGCATAGAAAAAGATAGAAGAAAGTCTGACAATAACAATGAAAGAAGCTTGCAGGCTTAATATATTAAAGAAAGTGTCTTTTTACAATAACAGTGGATTATAGAACTCAAAATCAAACCCGCAGCCTCAAGGACTGAATTTTCCCCCCTTTGTTGCATCAATAGTCTATGGCTTTATAGCCTTTACATGAGAAATCTAGATTCTGAAAAGTAGGATCAGATTTACTTAAAATAGACAGTCAAAAACTGTCACAAAAGAATAGGAAGAGATCCTAAAAACTAGGTCAAATCCTTATCTTTTATGATCTTTATCTCCTTCAAAATATTTTCCAAGTGTAGAAAACCTTCCAAGGCTGTTGAATATCCATAGAAAACTAGATGGGTCGAATTTTCTATTTTTAGCCAAAAATTGTTTTTTGTGCCCAGAAAATAGGTGGTTATTTCCATTTTGCCACCATCTAAAACACCTCATACATCAAGACAAAACCTTAAATATGATGTATTTAATTATCATGAATCTTAAGAAACCATTCTCGATATGTTTGGCTGAGAAAAATTTAGATCTGGGAAAAAATACGACCTATATGTCATGTATGTGCTTTCGGTGGCTAATGAACAGTTGAAATGTTCACCTAAGCCACCGAAAATTCTGGAAATATTCCTCTCAAATATTCGCCCATATCTCTGAAATAAAAATATATTTTGGAAAAATGAGAGACATTTTTGTAGATAGGTTTGTTTTTAGAAACAACCTCTCTCAGTTATTTGAGATTCGTTTTTATTTTCCCGTGATCTTCATTTCAAAAACATGTGTCAAACAGGTAAATTCTGAGATCCGAAAATTAGGGCTCAAAGATGAATTCGATTCTCCCAATCTATGACACCTGTAGGAAAATTGAGAGAGGTTATTGGTATTTCATATGTTATTCACAAAAACCTCCGACCTTTTATCAAAATGATCTTCCAATTGCTCAAAATAATCGTTTGAAAATGATGACTCAACCCAGTAAAAACGCAGAATTTCTGCACTTTCGGTGGCTTAGAAGCCCTTTTGGAAAGGCGCTTAGCTACCGAAACCTAAGTTTTGACTTTTTTGAAGGGAAAACCAAAACAAATGTTTTTCAAACTTTATTACAAACCTAAGGCTCTAAAAAATGAACCTTAAAAAATTTAGAAATGTATTTTTCAATGACTTCCTATCACCTAAAATAAACAAATTTGACTGTGTTATTTGAGGAGATAACATATGGCTCC
>ML787920.1:117485-141222 GCA_009831015.1 Picea engelmannii | reverse complement strand
AAACCTAAGGCTCTAAAAAATGAACCTTAAAAAATTTAGAAATGTATTTTTCAATGACTTCCTATCACCTAAAATAAACAAATTTGACTGTGTTATTTGAGGAGATAACATATGGCTCCTTCTGGGGATGAAAGCCTCCCTGCGAGATTTCAAGAACCTTAGCTCCAATGCCTTTCCTATTGGGCTATGGAGTCATTTGGCCTGTGCAACTGATCTTCTGCAAACCTGTAACTTGCATGTAGCCTTTATCATTGGACTATGGAGTCGTTTGGCCTTTAGAAATGATCCCCTGCAAACATGTAGCCTTTAAAGTCTTCATAGTCTTCGACAGCTGTAGTGATCTTCAGATGATGATGGATGAGGTCGAAAATGTCACACTGAAAAACCAGTCATCTTTTGTCAAAAATAGATAAGAAGATTTATCTTCCTCATGCTGCTGACACCTCCAAAACTAAAACAGAGCAATAAAACTGATGCTCTAACTTATGATCATCACTTTGGAACCTTTCTTGTGCCAACTAGAACAAAAACACTTAGATCTGTGCAAAAATTGTAGCATTATGCCCTATTATGTGCTTTCGGTGGCTAGGAGAGCCAAAATTCTAACCTGTAAGCTACTGAAAGCTCTGCTTTCGGTGGCTAGAAACAACTGTGAAAGCCTAACTAAGCCACTGAAAGCTTTGTTTTGAAACTGGCTTTCAAAATTGCAAAAATGTATTTCCTTCCATCTTCTGATCTTCACTTCTACTCCTTTGAGGCTTTAGCAGCCTGAGCAAAGTCTGGGTTATTAGCAGAGTTGATGTATGCCCCTGGATTATCAACAAGATTAGTGGTTTCTTCTGCTAGGGTTTACAGATCAATATGTGCCTTAGGTCTTGGAGGCATCATTTTGATTCTTAGTAGCCTGATCTTCTTGTACAACCTAGCATCAAAATTTGGTTCATTTTCTCCAGCTTAGCATATTGTTTAGTAAGCCTTTGGTGAGAATCATACAACTCAATATATTTTTCTGTCAAAGTTTGATTACTAGTCTTAACTTCTCTATCAAGGAGTCCAAGATCATATGCTTGTCTTAACATTTGATTGATTTTTGACAATTTGGGCTTGTTTGTTGATGCCTCATCATTTTGCAGCTCCTTCTCTTCCTTAGGTGTAGGTGAAGGCAAATCTTCATACTCTGTCATCTGTTTTCCAGCTGGGACTGCTCCTTGAAGATCTGGCTCTGCTACAGTTTCCTCATGCTCTGCTGCAACCTATTGTAACCATTTCCAAAAGTTGTACCACCAAGCTTAAGATATCCACTTGTCAACTCATAGCCATTTATAATGTTCCATATGGATTAGTAAGAGGTCTGGGAGGCAAATTATAGGTTGAAAAATCCATGCATTGGATGAATAGGTGGGGGTGGCACTTGACTAGAACTAACACTGTTATTATCACTTGTTTGAGATCCACCTTGACTAAGCACCTCCAAAATAAAAACAAAACCTTGATAATGATGACTTTAATTATTATCTATCATTTGGAACTGTCCTCATAGCATTCGGATCAAGGGAACTCAGATCTGTGCAAAAATAGTAGCATTCTGCCCTATTCTGTGATTTCAGTGGCTAGGAGAGCCAAAGTTCTAACCTGTAAGCCACCGAAATCTCTGCTTTCAGTGGCTAAGGACAACTATGCAAACTGAAATAGCCACCGAAAAGGCAAGCTTTCAAAATTGCAGAAATGCATTTCTTTCTACCTCACCATTGTTGGACAACATCGAGCTTATATGTTTTCATATCATTAGACCTCTAATTCAATCAGCACATTTATATGTAGTAAGAGAATGCCCTTTTTCTTTGAGTTGATCAGATGTTCTGTGTGTTAACACTCCAATCTTTTGCAGATTCTTTGATTGAACTTTGCATTCCCCTTTCTCTTCTTGCTGGCGATGATACCTGTAAAATATGGAAAATATGCTCGGTGTTTGAGTTAATTCAACACTTTTCTTCTGTAGAGTCTGGAAGCTACCTTCAAGTGCTTCATGCCTGCGTAAAATGCTCATTATTTCTGTTTGAAAATTTTGATCAAAACCCAAAAACAATCATTATTCCACCGTTAAGAAAAAGAGCCTACAGATGCCATTGGACTTCCATGCTCGTGGCACCATCCTCTTAAGAATTTCAAGAGTGTGATGTGCAACCTGTTGTGGGATTGCTTTCTCCTTGTGCTCAGCATCAAGAGTCAACATACTGGGTTTTTAACAAAATTCCCTCGAACAACACATTGTTCTCTGCCAAGTAGAAGAAAACCTCAGTCCAGACTTTCTCTGCCACTTCAAGGTTTTTATCAATGAAATGGTCTCCATCCAGCAGAATCTTTGGCTCCACAATGGGCACAAGGCCATTGTCCCAAGAAAGGGGAGCATAACGTGAAAGTCCCCAAGAAGCTTTGTTTATTTAAGAAAACTGAAAGCAATCTATCTGCTCATATGAAGAGCTTATTCAGCTGCCTACTCCTACTTCTAACTAAATCTGAAATTTGGTCAAGTAAAGGCGAACTTCCACAGTAACCATTCAATAAATTTCAAAACTGAGATGAGCATGTCTCTATCACTCATCATTAGACAATGTCTAAAACATATTAGCAATGATAAAAAATTCTTCAAGAAAGAAAACTCACCCGGGAGTGCTGGTGGGATAATGAAGTTTAAAATGTTCAATTGATCTGAAATATCTGATTCCATCAAGGCTGCAACTGGATCTTTAAACACGTACAAATATGGCAGCTCAACAACTAACGGAGAAAAAGGCATCATCAATTTATGATATAATCCTTTATGCTCCCCTTTATCATATTCATCACATATGGGAACATCAAGATAAAATCCAAATGGCAAAGATGAAGCTCTCTGCATAGAATTATCAGCAGTATGGATTTGAAACAGATCTAAAACAACATCTCCTCTTTTCTTATCATTATCATCCTGCTCATCTAGATTTGAATCAACAGGTTCATCTAAAGCATCCTCAATAATGAAATCATCAATATTGTCTGGTAGATCTTCTTCATGAGAAGTAGTAATAAAAAGAACTTGAACTTCATCCATATATGTATCTTCATTAATATATCCACTTTCATCCTCCCTACTAGAAGAAACAATATGTTGAATATCTAAATGAAACTCCTCACAACAATGCTCAAACAGAAGTTCCTGAGAAAAATACCTTTTGCAATTCTCATGGAATACTCTGTGAAACTCTTTCAAAGATTAAATACTAGGAGTTAATGAGAAATACCACTTACGTGCATCACCCTCCAATGAATAGAAAAACATCTTCATGAGCACATCTTCATCATGTATATGTAACTAAGACATGCATTGATGAAATCTGATGAGGTGATCTGAAGGATTATCCTCTTTCGCTTCTCTGAACCGTGGAAGGTAGTCTCTCCAAATATCCATAAAAGGTACTGGATGTGGGAAACCAAGAATTGCAGAAAAGTTAAGAGGTGCAAACCTCCTAGCCAAAAGAGCAGCAAATGCCTTTGACATTTGAAGACAGTGGAGTTTCCACTGAATTCATCCTTCACGGAGTCGCCAGATAGAAGATTACAACCAATATGATGTCCAACCTTTGTCTATCATCAAAAGTTGGAACTATGTCATCTCCCAGGGAAGCTGAGCTTCAATCTCCTCTCCCCGGCAATGGCGCCAATTTGTTATCACTCAAGGAAACTCTCCTAGGCGGTATCTCAGAGATGCCTGGTAACTTAACCTTTTTGTAATTATTTTCTCAATAATGGGTGTGGGTTTGGATTAAGATGAATATCTTAAATCATTGGATTGTATCTTTAAGACAGTCTATCTATATTCATGCAATACAAGGCCTTCAAGAGCTATTATCATATAGGTTTGTAAATCAAATGGATAAGAAAACCAATCAATTAACCAGAACATACATAGGAAATATATATGATGGGTCAATAAACTAGCAAAGGATTCTTATGATTCTTGCTTAACAATAAAAGGTAAGATGACAGTTACCATGGGACCATTAAACATAGACAAAGGAATACTTTCAACTCATGGGAATAGAAAAAGATAGAAGAAAGTCTGACAATAACAATGAAAGAAGCTTGCAAGCTTAATATATTAAAGAAAGTGTCTTTTTACAATAACAGGGGATTATAGAACTCAAAATCGAACCCTCGGCCTCAAGGACTGAATTTCCCCCCCTTTGTTACATCAATATTCTATGGCTTTATAGCCTTTACATGAGAAATCTAGATCCTGAAAAGTAGGATCAGATTTACTTAAAATAGACAGTCAAAAACTGTCACAAAAGAATAGGAAGAGATCCTAAAAACTAGGTCAACTCCTTATCTTTTATGATCTTTATCTCCTTCAAAATATTTTCCAAGTGTAGAAAACCTTCCAAGTATTTTGAATATCCATAGAAAACCATATGGGTCGAATTTGTTATTTTTAGCCAAAAACTGTTTTATGTGCCCAGAAAATAGATAGTTATTTCCATTTTGCCACCATCTAAAACACCTCATACATCAAGACAAAACCTTAAATCTGATGTATTTAATTATCATGCATCTTAAGAAACCATTCTCAAGATGTTTGGCTAACAAAAAGTTAGATCAGGGCAAAAATACGACCTATCTGCCATCTATGTGCTTTCGGTGGCTAATGAACAGTTGAAATGTTCACCTAAGCCACCGAAAATTATGGAAATATTCCTCTCAAATATTCACCCATATCTCTCAAATAAAAATATATTTTGGAAAAATGAGAGAGGTTTTTGTAGATAGTTTTGTTGTGAGAAAAAAATTTTCTCGGTTATTTTTGATTTGTTATTATTTTCCTGTGATCTTCATTTAAAAAACATGTGTCAAACAGGTAAATTCTGAGATCCGAAAATTAGGGCTCAGAGATGAATTCGATTCTCCCAATATATGACACCTGTAGGAAAATTGAGAGAGGTTATTGGTCTTTCATATGTTAGTCACACAAAAATCCGACCGTTTCTCAAAATGATCTTACAATTGCTCAAAATCATCATTTGAAAATGCTGACTCAACCCAGTAAAAACGCAGAATTTATGCACTTTCGGTGGCTTAGAAGCCCTTTTGGAAAGGCGCTACCGAAACCTGAGTTTTGACTTTTTTGAAGGGAAAACCAAATCAAATGTTTTTCAAACTTTATTACAAACCTAAGGCTCTAAAAAATGAACCTTAAAAAATTTAGAAATGTATTTTTCAATGACTTCCTATCACCTAAAATAAACAAATTTGATTGTGTTATTTGAGGAGATAACACCATTATTTGAAGGACTGATAGATGCAGATGTTGTAGATAAATGGTTGATTATGCTCAAAGGATATTTTTTGGTCCACAAATTTTTCGATAGGTAAAAGATCACTTTTGCACTCCTTAAGTTCATTCCCCATGTTAAAGACCGGTGGGATACTTACTCTGAGCAAAGGGTCGTGGAGGAATCTACAATATTTGTGGTGGCCCCAACATGGGATTCCTTCCGGGATGCCATTAAAGAACAGTACTACCATGTTGGAAGCTACGAGGACCAGTACACCAGATGGACCACCCTACATCAAGAAAGGGACCAGACAGTACCATATTTCACCAATATTTTCCATACCCAACGCACCAAATTGGGTATCAAAGACTCTGAGCATCATCTGGTGCTCAAATATTGTGGTTGTTTGCATAGATACATTCATACATAAATGGAATTCCTAGAAATCGCCTCTTTGGGCACAACTTATAGATACGATGTCAAGATCGAGCAGAAATTTAAGCAGAAACGGCGAGAGTTTGGATCTACAAACCCCTCACAGCCGAAGCAGGGCAAAGGCAGCCCCAACCTACACAGCAAAGGACCAATTCGAGATGGTCACCATTGGGACAACCAGTCCAAGCTGCAACACAAGAAGGGCAATGAGAAGATGAAGAAGGACATGGGAAAATGGTGTGAGTACCATAAAAGTCCTTGGCACAACACTGAAGAATTTCGCTCCAAGCAGTCCCTCGTGGTTGAGCTAAAGGATTCTAAGTCAGAGGTCGATTCTAATTATGAGGCAAATCCTGAAGGAGGGAAGCAGATTATCAATGTTGAACCCAGTGCCACTATCGCTACCACCACATTCTGACCGAGCGAACCAAAAGAACCAGAGGAAGGGGAACGCCTCTTTCACTCGCAGATGTGCGTCAAGGGGGCTCCAATTCATTTCATTGTCGATAGCGGTAGTCAAAAGAACCTAATTTTAGCAGAGGTCGTCAAGTGGTTGGAATTTCCAGTGACACCGCACCCACAACCCTACACCATCAGTTGGCTTCGCCAAGGAAGAGATCTCTATGTCAGCCAACAGTGTCGTCTGCCCTACAGCAGCAAACCTTTCAAAGATGAGGTACTGTGTGATATTTCTCCCCTTAAAGTTTGTGATTTTTTTTTAGGAAAACCATATTTGTGGAAGTGTCATGTTGTGTATGATTCTAGACCCCATAGTGTTATTATTACTTTGGGTAGACAATTGTACAGGATCCTAGAGGTAGTGTCGCCTACTGATATTTCTTTAATCTCTGTTAAGCAATGCAGTAAGGTCATTTCACAGACCGGGAAGTTCATCTTCCTTTTGATCCGTGCTCATAGTAAGAAAAAGGTCGTTGCCACATCTGTGGCCTCTACACAATGCCTCTCTTCGCAGCAGAAGAAAGTGGACGGGATCGTGGAAGAATACAGCGACATCTTCTCCTCACCTACAGGGGTACTGACACATTGCCAAGTCAAGCATCCAATTGATCTGACCCCCGATGCACCTCTACCAAATGGACCAGTCTATCGATGCTCGTTGATGGAGAATGAAGAAATAAGGCGTCATATCTGAGAGCTTATTCAAAAGGCGCACATCAAACCCAGCTCCTCCCCTTGCGAAAGCCCGATTGTACTAGTGCATAAGACGGGACTTGGCGACTCTGCATTGATTACAGAGCCTTAAACAAAATCACAGTCAGGAATCGCTACCCCATTACCAGGATTCATGACCTTCTTGACCAACTCAAGGGGGAAAAGTTCTTTAGAAATATTGACCTAAAGTCTGGCTACCACCAGGTTCCCATCGAACCAACTGATGTATGGAAGACAACCTTCAAGTCCAAGGAAGGTCTCTACAAATGGCTAGTCATGCCCTTTGGTTTAACAAATGCACCAGCCACTTTCATAAGTTTGATGGATGATGTACTGAGACCCTTCACCAACTCCTTTGTTGTGGTGTATTTGGATGACATCCTCATCTTCAGGAGAATGTGGGAAGAGCACATGCGGCATATTCAGCAGGTTTTGAGCACTTTGTGGCAGCACAAGTTGTATGCCAACTTGGAAAAATGGTCTTTTGGCATGAACAGGGTCTAATACTTGGGCTACATTGTTGATGAGAATGGGGTACATGTTTATCCAACTAATATCCAAGTCATCCGTGACTGGCCAGCACACACCACACTGAATGAGTTGTGGAGCTTTCTGGGGCTAGCCAACTTCTATCGACGGTTCATGTTGGGATTCTCCCATATTGCATGGGCCCTCATCTAGATGACCAAGGGCGGTGGTAGGGACAAGTTCATGTGGGGGAAGGAGCAACAATGAGCATTCGATGATCTGAAGCATCGCCTGTGCTCAGCTCCGGTACTCTCCTTGCCCGATCTGCAACAACCATTCGAGATTGAGACTGATGCATCTGACTATTCTGTGAGCACAGTTGTCACTCAGCACAGGCATCTGGTGGCATACCATTGTGAGACACTCTCCGATATTGTTCAGAAATACCCCACTTATGACAAGGAAATGTATTCCTTGTACAAGCCTATCGTCAATAGAAACATTACATTCTGGGGAAAGAGACAATCATACACACTGATCACAAGCCTCTGCAGTTCATACAGACACGGGGAAAATTGCAGAACGACTGCCATCAGAAGTGGTCCACCTACCTGCAGCAGTTTCATCTCAACATCAAGTATAAGACAGGTATATCCAATCATGTCGTTGACTGCCTCAGTCGGCCCCCTGTGGCTGCACTCACCACTGTGCTCCATTCCTGTGGACATGAAGCCTCTGAGTGGCCCCAACTTTATCAGCAAGATCTGAACTTCTCCACCACATATCATCTCTTGGGTACAGGAGCAATTGTCACTGATTTTCACATTCAGGATGGACTCTTATGCCACCTGGACCATCTATATGTTCCTACAAGCAAGCGTGCAAAGATGATTTGGGAAGCCCACTACAGTGGGGTGGCAGGACATTTTGGCGTAGAGAAAATTGTGGTTGTTCTTCAAAAACATTTTTATTGGCCAAAAATTTGACATGACATCAGCAAGTATATCAGATCTTGCATTTTCTGTGCCATTTCCAAGTTAACCATCAAGAATCAAAGATTATATACCACTATTTTGATTCCCGAGCAGCCTTGGGAATCCATCTCAATGGATTACATGTATAGCTTGTCATCCACCAAGAAAGGAAATGATTGTGTGTTTGTGGTTGTTGATCAGTTTTCGAAGATGAACATCCTCATAGCCTGGAAGAAGAATTTCACAGTAGTAGATATTTCCAAGCTCTTCTTCAAACGAGTTTGGGTCTACTTTGGGATACCACAGACCATCATCTCTGACCGAGACAACATATTCCTTAGCACCTTTTGGTCGAGTCTCTGGTATCTATTGGACGCCAAGCTCACAAAATCCACTGCTTTCCACCCCCAAACCGATGGCCAAATAGAGGTCATCAATCAGATTACTGTGCACATATTGCGCATGTGTAGTTATAAGCATCCATGTACTTGGGATGAGAGTCTTCCCTATGTCCAACACAGTTACAATAGGGCTCTTCATAGTTCCACCGCCCATAGCCCATTTCAGGTGGGTCTAGGATTCCAACCCTTGGGACCCATTGATGTTGCACTCCCTCTTTCCACTGCACAGACAGACTCTTCCCCTGATCAGTCTGCAATCGAAAAATCCACCAGATTCATTGAGCGGATTCAACACATCGGCCAACAGGTCCAGGAGATTTTGCAAAAATCCAATACTAAGTACAATCAGCACCATGATCAACATAGGGTACCACACCAGTTTTAGGTTGGCGAAAAATTTTGGTTACATCTGCAGAAGGAGCGACACACTAGGCCCCATCGGAATCTTCACCCACTTCATTATGGGCCTTACACTATCACCAAGGTTGTGGGTAGCAATGCTTTTGAGCTCAACAGTCCACCCTTCCTTGTTCTGCATCCAGTGTTCAATGTGGACCTCCTTTGGCCATTTTTTCCACCATTATTGGACACTTCTGAGATTGTAGAACAGCTGAAACCAACAAAGCTCAACCCTGATTGCATGGAATAGGCCTCCACTAATCAGATTGTGGACACACAAGTCAAGGGCACTCGCCAGCAGCGGATCCAGCTTTATTGGGTTGTCAAGGTAGGGCAAATCCTACACCAAAGCAAGTGGCTCACTCGGGTCCAAATCCAACAAACGTTTCCTCACCTGATGGGGGAACTCAACGCAATGGAGATCATTTCTTCCTAAGGGGGGAGGATTGATCCAAGTTGATATTAATGGCCACCCACCTATTCCAACTGGCTCCTCGTGTCCATTTTTGTTCAGCACATTCTTATGTACTTCTTTGTAATTGTGGGTTCTACACATTTGGGGCTGTCAGAAGCCGCACACATCCTCTAGGTGGATATGGGTGGCCTCTCGCCTAATCCAACTGGCTTATTTTGTATGTTTTCATGTCAGCACATCTTGTTGTACTTTCAAGGCCGTTTTGGGGCCCTAAACGTTGTTTTTTTGTCTCGCCACAATCAAACTGTAGACGGAGTTAGAGTTTGACGACAGAATGTGTATTTCTTTGAAATACCTTTCCAACGGGCTATTACGCACCTAAAAAAGAGGTAGTGTGCAAAAGTTATGACCCTAGAAAGTTGAGGTACCAAATTACACCAACTTACCTATAGGGCCCACATGACTTTTGGCGTTTCACCTGTTAGGATTAGGTTTTTGGATGTCTAAGGTTTTGGCATTCATGAGTAATATCAAAAAGGCCTATGGATCCTCATTCTCATCCATTCTTCTCAGATGGATGCGCATAGCAGCCACATCTCTTCTCAGAGATAGCTACCACCATTTGAGCAAGTTTCAGTTCTGCAGTTTTACAATTTCATCCTATTTCATTATTTAATAGAAGATATTATTCACTGGATATTTGTGTTATTCTCCATATCTCTGTGTTTATTGTATTCAGTCTGTTAATCAGTTCGTTCCGCTCCTAAATCTGGATCAGAAGCCTTGCACTCATGTGGGATAAGAGGAAGGGAAAGCCAAAGTATGACAAGAAAAATGAAGTTTTATGGCTTGGCCCTTATGTTGTCAAGAAGAAGTATGAGAAGGGTAATTATTATTTATCTTCCATGGATGGAAGGAAGATGCCATTACCAATTGATGGGTCTATCCTCCAACCCTATGTTGGCGAGACCTAATCTTCGTGGGCCCTGGGCCCTGGGCCCTGGGCCCTGGGCCCCAGGTAAGTAAGTAGGTCATTTGTTTTCCTGCATTGCATTTGTGTGTTCATCATAGTGTAGTTGCATTTGCTTTTATGTGCTTTGTTTTACATATTGCTTTATTGTTTTTTTGCATAGCTATTGTGGTATATTTGTTTGAATCATTTCACATTTTAGTTAGAAGTTTTGAAAAATTCAAAAAAAAAAAAAAAATTAAGGAATAGTTGTCAATTTTTAAATTTTGAAGTTTTGATTATATGAATAAAGGGTGAGCAAGCCACCCCTCGATGCTCTAATATCTCACTTGATTATGTGTAAGCACATGTCTTACCAGGATATGTTGAGGTTCACATGCACTCTACAGTGAGCACATGTCCCCATTTAGGAGCCATATGTTACCCCCCTCCCCATCCTAGGGGTAACTAAGGGGATGATGTCTCAAGGCCTGCAAGTGGAAGACATGGAGTGTCGAAAACCATATGACCAATTGAGCCCACATTGAGTAGACATAGCTCCTCCTCTTCACCACACATCACCATTCATCATCAGCAATGTAGCAGCGTCCACCACACCAACTTGTCCCAGAAAGGACAGTAGGTATTGCTTCATGAGGTAACAAGTCCAGTCTCTAGGTAAGTGTCACTTTAATAATTGAAGCATTTGAGCATGTTGCAAAGGGTCCTTTCTTGATTATGAAAACGTTTGCTTGAAAATGATACATTTTTCCTAATTTCACCTTGGTAGTTGACATGGTTTCCTAGTAAGTGGGTCACCCTCGGGCAAAGGGTTGCTACTGGGGGGTCTCCTTCAAGGGTCATCGTACCATTCTCACTCATACTTGCCACTTTCCACACTTCTTCCCCTTCGTTTCTTCATCTTTTGGGTTTTTTGGCTCATTGACCCCAAGAAGGGTGTGTACCTCATTTCATGGGAAGAAGGGACTAAAGGCCCCGAGGTGTTGTAGCTAGAAAAAGTTAAAAGACATAAATTATCCTTCTAGATGCTCACCCTAAGGTCCTGAGAGAAATTAAACACTTCTCCATAAAAATTAAAGTATGTTTAAAAAAGAAAACAAATAATTAATAAATGTGTTGCTTAATGGGGGAATGCATTTGTAGTGTCTTTTAATTTCTATTCCATATGGCACTCAATGTGTTGATAACTTCAAGTGGAACTACAGTGCTCTTTACTTCCCATTGCACATATCACTCGATGTTCTTACCATAAAACAATGAAAGGAAAATAAAGGGTTTGGAAAAATGTTGCATTACAAACGAAGGACGCAGCACACCCTCCACAAAGACAACCATAAATGAGACAATATGAGCCCTTGATATGTCAAGAACCATGTGCCCAAAAGCACTACCCCAATCCACCTCGTACTCACTACATGACTTAGAGAGGGTCTTCTTGGGAAACACTCCTTGACTTGGGGATTAGACTACCCAATAGGGCACCACAATAAACCTCCCATATCTAAATGTGGCAAATTTTATAAAGTCTTTGAGCATTTGTTTAGTTTGAAAAGGGGGGATTTAATGCACATTCTTGGGTGGTTATTTTATTAAATGTGGCTTACTTGGCATGATACATGTGATTTGTGGACCCTTGAAGGGTGTACTTGTTTTTCCTTGCAGGACCTTGCCCAGTGAAATCTATTCATGGAGGAACTAGACCACTTGGACCTCCATAGGGGCTTGAAATCCCATTGGTTGGATGCAGCACCACACTCATTGGAGACCTTGGAAGATGAAAGTTGCACTTGGGAAGATGATTTTAGCACTTGGAAGAGACTCTAGATGATGAAAAATAGGTGATGTCACCCTCTTTTTCCAAAATGTCTCTATTGGGAGGCATGACGTCACATTTTGATGGGACATTTGGCATGTTTGGCACATTTGGTGATGTTGTGGGCTTGAAGCCCCACTCTATTGCTTTATTTGGGGATGATGTGGCACTCTTCTAGATTGACGTCCTAGCCTTTGGAGGCTTTTCCATCACACATGCCATCTTGGAAAGGAATTTTATGGCCTAACATCCCATCATTTTGTTATTTCTAGTCATTTATAAGCCTATGTGGGCAAAAAGACAAATCAATTTACTAATTTATCTTTGTAACTTAGGTTTTAGACCTAAAATTATGGATTTAATTGTAAAGTGGACAAACTAGGACTTAGGTTTCCTCATATAAATGAGGCAATTCATTTGTCACAAATGATAACTCATCACTTGATAAATCTCTCTTGGACTAAAATTTCGGCCCTCTTTGGCAATTCGCTCTCTTATTTTTTGTCATTATGGATGCTACACTTGTCTATTGGTGGAAAAAAGGCTAGCGACTTCTCTTGGATGCTTCTTCTTGGAAAATCATTATATTTTCATTAATAAGGGTTTTTCATGCTATCTTTTGGACTAGGTAAGGAATTTCTTGAATCTTGTGTTTTTCTTCTTAATTTCAAGGTTATATTATCAAACCCTGGGAGGAGTATAAGGGCATACACCCTCCATCAAGGAATTTTCTTCTATTGTTATTAAAAATGCTTAAGGATTTCTACAAGGAGTGAGAGGGTTTACACCCTTGTAGCAAGACCTTTCTAGGGTTTATCTTCTCTAGGGAGTAAGAGGGTTTACACCCCTAGAAGATTATCAAACCCTAGCTTAACTTGGATTTCTAAGCTAGACGATTTGGAGATTTTGTGATTTATTTGGTTTTATAAGGCTTTAATTCTCAAGAAAATATTTTATTCTCCTTCTTGGCTAGGTTTTTGTCCAAGAAAGAGATTCCATTAACCCAATAGATAAGGCACTAATTGCATTGGAGATTGAATATTGTTGCATTGGTAAACATGAAATTTAAGAGATTGAATTGTTCAAGGTTGGATTTAAATTCTATATGCTATTGGCTCTCTTGTGCTCCAAGGGAATCTTGATTTGATAAGTGATTGTTTTGTTGTAACATACATTAAGCTACATCCAATAGGGTTGTAGCAAACTCACTCTCTCATACTCTTTTTCCACTTTTCTACCGCTGAAAAATACTTGTAAGTTGTGATAATTATTCTATTAATGATAAGTTGTTGATTGGGTGGTTTACTTGCTAATTTGTGGTTGGAACTTGTTATTATATCAAAATTTTTCTATAGTCATTGGATTGTCATAAATACTTGTTGATAACACTCTTTAACAACCCTCCTTTGCTATCAAAGTCTTGGTCTAAACATTGGAACCTTATGTACTAGTTGCAAGTTTTATTTTCCAATATCATATACTTGATTTTGTAATTCTTCATTGCTGATATATATTTCTTTACAGCTACAATTTCAAGATAGCAATTATAAATTGTTGTTTCACTCTTGTTCTAGGGCTCATTTTATCATAAATTGTCTTGGTTTTGGTTGTCTAACATTGGTTTTGCAGGTACTCTGTATTGGCAGCCTTTCCTTGACCGATACTCAACCTCCATCAATCTTCTAGAACCTTTCATTGTGACCTATCGGGGTGCTTCATTCTTCACCTTGGATTCTCCCTTCCAATCCCCCTAGGGTCACCCGGAAAGCCTCCTTTGTGTTGGACTTGTCCTTCACTAAAATGAGGGGGATATCTATTGAGGTGACAGTGATAAGTGTCCCCAGTTGTGTCTCACACTTTTTGCTTGGGTTGGGATTTTCCCAAACTACAATCTGTGCGATAACAGGACCATTAGTTTTACCTATTGTTCCAAAGTGTTCTCCTTCAACAATGGTTTGATTAATGTATCCATTCTAGCGATAGATTCCAACACAAAGTTGTATTTTATTAGGTGAGTGCACATTAGAGAGACTAATGAGGGCACAATAGCTTATTTGGCTTCCATGGATGTGTTAGGTACATGCATGCTTACATGCATGACCTCTTTTGAAAAGGCACGGTTATCAATGCAGATAGGGCACATTGCATGTGGACAGGTTCTATTCTAAGAGGGCACAAATCCCAATATTAGATAGCCACATGCATGAGAGAAATTTTGATGCATTCTTGCAGATACTTCCTCTTCTAGAGTGGGCACAATATTCTAGGTGGTTTAACTCATGCATGAGGGTGTATTATTCCTAGGGACATTTAAGGTTAGGGATTGTCTAATCAATGGAATCACACCACTAGATTTGTCTAGATTCATTGTAAATGTATATTCTCTTGTTCTACAAAAGAGATAGCATGCTTCATTGGGGGGTTATATAGCTGAATTTTTTAGCTAAAGCTTTTGCTTGTGATAAGCTAGTTGCGGGTGCAATCTTTTCTTCAGAGTAATAAAATGTTATGTGATTGGTTTCTACAAGTTTAGCTTCTTGTTCTCATATTCATATTAATTTGTTCATAAATCTAGCACTCTATTATCCTATGTTTTGATAGGGGCTTAATCAGATTCAAAATCCTAGTTGTAGTTTTAGGAACGCATATCTACTTAACATGTGCTAAACAAAAAAATTAGAGATCAAAAACTCACCACATTTTAGTTCATTATCACTTTATTAGAGTGATGGTCCAAAACAAACAATTGGAAATAATAACTTGCGGTATTGAACATCAAGTTGCATATATTTGCACAAAATCATTGTGTAAAGACAAGTTTGTAAGGTACAATGAGTTGTTGTATCAAAGAAAACATATGACCATGAAAGGTGATTCTTAATTTGTTATGATATAATGTTCGTTTTGTATAAGGATTAAAGGGAAAAACTATTAAAGGTCATATAGGACAAATCTTTTTTCAACCTTGAGTTACATTGGGTAGATGAAATTGAAATGTCAACTAGAAATTCTCAAAATAACAAAAATATTGTATAAATAGATGTATGGATACATGAGACCTCACGAGGATCAAGTCATGTATGTGTATTACATGATGAAAGATACCAATTGTCTTGTGTAAATTTTTGGTATGTATTTTTGTTGTAAGTTTTCAAGTAAATTATTTATCTCATTATCCCAGTGTGATCCTTACATTCCAACATAAACACATGTATTATTTGGAAAAATGAATATCATTATCCTCTTTTCATCCAAAGTATGTTTAATTTCTTCATTATTGATTGGTTTTCTTCCATAATGGGAAAACCTATCATAACTCAATATGTTAACTAATGGTGGAGATAGATATCACTAGTTGGTATCCATGAAAGAGGGTTGACTCATCATCGTTGTTCAAAGAAAACCACGCCACCTTATATATTATGTTGGTGGTCTGTAAGGGGGGAAACTTTCACTCATGACAGATGCCTCTAGGTCTTAGGTCATTAACATGTTTTCTTATGTCCGAGGAAGACAATCTCTTAACCAAGCAAAAGCAATTTTAGGGCATACTCCAAGACCCACATTATTGATTGATATACTTATTTCAACCAAACACAAATTACAAATTAACCAACTTATGACAAAAAGAATATTCTAAAAAAAATCTTATCCTAAACTAACTTGTCAATCCAAAAAATATAATTGAAATATTGGAAGAGTTAAAGTGATAGATCAGAAATAGATGGATAACCTACCATTGGAATGATTTGATATCTTTCATAATTGTATCAAGGAATAACTGTATAATTATATTCTAATTTCTTCATTTTAGGAAAATTGCATGGTACAATTCTTTACACACTATTTTGATAGCAAAGAAATCTAAATTCTTGTATTGGCCCTAAAACAAATGCACTTGTAAAGCACATAAATATTATAAGCCTCTTTTTAACCAAAGTATGTTTAGTTTCTTCAAGACTAATTGATTTACTTATTTCAACCAAAAGCAAATTACAAATTAACCAGCTTATGAAAAAAAGAATAATCTTAAAAATTATATCCTAAACTAATTTGTCAATCCAAAAAAAATAATTGAAATATTGGAACATTTAAGGTGTTAGATCCGTTACAGTTCATATCTATTGTTTTCAGTGATAGATCCCTCTGCTCCTTTCTTCGAACCCTACCCTGCACACTTCGTTGAAGTCCTTCTCCACCCAATCAATGAGATATCACTCTCTCACTCTATGTGTAGATGTGTGTGTCCTCCTCTCACTTAGGTTGTCTTTTATAACCTTGAGTTCACCCTAAATCCAAAATCCTAGATCTCCAAAGTGATCAATGGCTGAAATCTAATCTCGCATACACTTTAGATCTAACAACTAGGATTTAATTTAATTACTAATGCCAAATACTTAGGCATTTAATTAAATTAAACTCACTTTATTACAAAAGTATATTCATTTTACTAATCACTTTAATAAAGTGAATCCCCCAAGTCCTAAAAGGCATTAAGTACGACTCCCACGTGTAGACACAAACCGGCATGGAAGTACATGTCTAATGCTACTAAAACATCAAAACTCCCTCTTAGTGAGGAAGGTACTTCTACCACCTAGAGGTGGCTTTGTCTTCGCTATCAGATATGCTTCCATGGTTTCTCTCCAATCCACCTAATTGGTTGCTCCCTCTGAAATGAAATCTATCCCTGTCATCTTGTTCGAACCCTTCTTTGAAGACTTCTCTTTGAACATGCTTCTAAAAGCCTCATGTTCCTGAGAATCATGCATAGTCATCTCATACCATGGCTCCTTTACAGACTTGGAAGGTTGCCCCTTCCCACCTAAACCTTAAGGTTGACTCCCTCTGAATTGTTCAACCTTTGGAGCTATCTGCTCCTTGTTCTCTACCACTCTGTTGCTTTCCATTGCTCGCATAGGTTGTCCCTTTAGCCTATACAAGTTACTCTCTCTAACTCCAAGAACCATTGTTGTGTCTGATCTAGATCCTCTGGGCTTGATTAGCGTATGTCCATCCTGGAACGCTACATCAAATATCTTCTTGTAAATTATTGAGACTGAGAGCTCTTCTCAATTGTTGAGACCGAGAGCACACCCCTCCTGATTTCTGGCACTCATTGCATGTCCATCACTCTCAACATGCCTCCTAACTCCATATAGAATGGCATTGTCCCAATTCCCTTTATTGCATGCTTGGTTCCCATATCAAGCTCCACATGCACATTTGACTCTAACTCTGTGAATCTCTCGAATAGCTCTCGTGCTCCTGTCATTTGACATGTGGCTCTGCTATCTAGCAACCACACTCCAGCTGATATGGTGCATAAGTAAAGATGGGAAACAAGTAAGAACTATTGTTCAAACTTATTGGCAAACTCATCCACTTGAGTCTTTGTCGACGCAACTACCTTTGGTCACGTCGAGTTTCCACCCTTATTCCTCTCTAGACATTGTGAAGCATAGTTTCCCTTCTTATGACAATAAAAACACTTAACCTTACTTAGGTCCTTCCCTGTGCCAACTTATGAAGATGAATCTCCACATGTGTTCTTCTTAAACTTCCACTTTCCCTTCTTTGTCTAAATGGAAAATGCAAGGTTCTCCTCATCACCATCCTCCTGTGGGCCTCCCAAAGCCTCTTGACAAGTCTCCTCCTAGATGCAATCATCCCACAAATTGTTGAATTCCAGAAGCTTCTCTCAAGCACAGACGTCTTCGATGAATGAAGTCCAAGGCTTGGTGAAACCATTCAAGGCCACCCTCACTAACTCCACGTCTGGCACTGTCTCGCCAACTACTCCCAGTTGATCATGAACTTGATTGATCCTGGTGAGATAACTAGTCACTGAAACAATCTTGGACATCTTGGTGTCCATGAGTCGGTCATTTAATATCATCTATCAGTTCTCATTATTACTCAAACAGATTTGTCAGGGCCGAGAAAATCGCATTGGCTAAATTTTTCTCAGATAGATGAGGGACAAGATGATCCCTCACCAAATCTAAGATCATCCACATTGTCTTGGCCTCCTTTGCCTCATGCTTAGCCAACTTTACAAGATCTGTCGACACGATCGTTGCAGTCTCTACATGACTCCATAGTCCATTCTCCCTCAGAAAAAACATAATTGGCGCTTTCCATGGAAGAAAGTTAGAGGCACCCTCCAACCAATCCTCATACCTCAGACCAATTGTTTCCATCTCCAAGATCTGATCACAACACCGAAACTTTGTGCCTAATGCTTCAAGCACGAAAACCAAAAATTTTACTGGCTACCTAGATCCTTGCCCGGGACCCGTTGCCCGCTGCTCAAACTTTAATGCCCACTACCCAGACATGTTTCTCGTTGCTCAGACTTTGTTGCTCGCTTCCTGGACCCCTGCCTGAAGTTGCCTGGGGTTGGCCGAGTTTTCTACTCGCTGCTCGGCTACTTTATGGGTTTCTTGAGCCCTCTTCTGGGCTGCCCGGTGGTTTGTTAACTCGTTTTTCTTCTAGCTCCCTTGTTGGCAGTGTTATAGCACAAGTTATAGGTTGGGAAAATCTCAACCCAACCACAAAGCAATTTCTACAACTTAGGAATCATGCACCCAATGTCACCTCAATGTAGGTCCCGCACTTCAAGGGTGACTAAGTCACTCTAGGGAGGCGATCACGGTTACCCTAGGGGGAATGAGATGGATATGGATTGAGATGGAAGTGAAGCCCCCTAGAGGTCAAGTCTAAGTGGATTGAAAAGTGGGAATATATTCCTTGTAATTCAAGTGATTGTTTCCCCAAAGGTATAGTACTTCTCTAGATGATTGTACCTGCCCGAGATACAAGAAGATCCAACTTGCAACGATATATGTTAGTATGGATCAACAAGTTAAGCTTGTTGTCCCTAATTTTGTAGCAATAGATGACATTTTATACCAGCAAGTAATATAGGAAAATCAACATGTAAATCATGAGATCAATCAACAATATTATCAATGAGTATGGCAATCAAGTATGACTGAAAAATGGCACTTTAAGGCTGAATAAAGCAAGTTGTTATATGTATTTTCTGCAGAAAATTGTAGTTTTATGGTTGTATCTTTCAGTAACTTATATCATCAAATTACAACATCAAAGTATGCCAATAGTTATCCCAAAATATTCCCCCTAATTATTGGAGTTAGTGTGCAAAATTTAGGAGCTAGTCTAGGGTTAGTTTAGGATTTATGGTTACTAGTCTATTTAGGTTAGATCAGCCCTAATGACTATAGGTTAGGGTTTGTAACAGCAAGTAAAGTAGTGGGAGAGAGGGGACGCCCTAATAGGAGAAGACTCCTCTCAATGAGGCAAACCAACTCCAAGTGAGAGATCTTTCAAAGGATAAAAAAAAATCATGTTTCCCAAGGCGATGATTTAATATCTCCAATGCAAAAAATATATGACTAATGCCTTTACTATTGGGTTAATGGAGTCAAATAAAATAAATAGCTAGAGAAGCTACCTCCTTGTGGGTGTAATCCCTTTTACTTCCCAAGGCAAGTTTCTCTAGCTAGGATTTAAGCTAAGAGGGTGTATGCCCTTATACTTCTCTTAGAAAACCCTTGTTTAACCAATAACATGAAGCATAAAATGATGAAGACTATGGTGGGGGTGTATGCTCATATACTACCCACCTAGCTCCTAGCACAACAATCCTTAACTTGAAAGAATGATAGCACAAGAATAAAAGACCATACCAAAATCAAGAGGGTTGATGAGGTGTCCTATTGGGTAGATCTTGCCCTAGGTCAAGGAGAGTTTCCAAGAGGTCCCTCTCTAATCCATGTAAAGTGGATGAAGTGGTTGGGGTCAAGACTCAATGGGCATATGGATCATGACATACAAGGGGTTGTAGTGTCTCATTCATGGGTGTCTTTGTAGAGGATGTGGTACCTTTGTCCGCAATGCACTTTTTCCAAGCCCAGCAATTGTCTTTTATCTTTATTTCTTTGTATTTTATTTCAATATAGCATAAGGAGAGGTTGAAGGTCACTGCTCTGGCATGGTGACCAGATGATGGCAATGTCACCCACAAACATCTAGTGGAAATGAGAAGGTTGGCTCGTGATGAGACCCCCTTTCTCTCACCCATGTAACTGAGAGCCATTACCCAAGTTTGGTGATTAGATGATGGCAATCTCATACCACTAGATATTCATGGGCATGATAGGTCAGCTCGTGATGAGACCTCCTATCCTTCAACTAACCTTTTAAGCATTATTTATTATATTGTGGGTCCCCTTTACTCAAATATAAGCGTTTAATTGTTTTCTTGGGTGATCCCTAGGCGAAGCATCTGGAAGGTTTATACAAGGATTTTATCTTTTACCCAACATCAACCCCTTTGGGCCTTCAGCGCCTTCTTCCCATAGAATGAGGGACAATCCCTTCTTGGGTCAATACACCCTAAAATCCCAAGAGATAAGAAATGGAGGGGAATAATGATGGAAAGTGGTAAGTATGCTTAGGAACGGTACGATGGCTCTTTAAGAGAGTTCCTAGTAGCAAACCCATCCCCAAGGAAGACCACATACTAGGGAAAAATGTCAACCACCAAGGTGAAGCAGGGCAAAAGGCATAATGTCCAAGCATATATCATGAAATCTAGAGCAATCTAAGATACAACATACTCAACTGGCTTAAATATTGAAATGATGTTCACCATAATATTGGTTTGTACCTCATGGACCAAGGCCCACTTCCTTCCAGAAGCCAGTTGATGTGGTGGATGCCATCTGCAAATCTGTGACCATCTGTGGTGGTGAGTGGGTTTTCCATCTGTGCAAAAGGGTATTGTTGGTCACGTAGTCTCTCGGCACTCCATATCTGCAACATGAGGGCCACGAGACATAATCTCCTTAGTTATCCACAAAATGGGGATAACAGGCGGTTGACTTGGAAACCCTGTTGGTGAGTCGAAAACCCTACTAGCCCTGTCGGCGGTCGGTGGCTATTATGGCGGCTGATCTGCTTTTCTTTGCTCCCCGCACCTCCGCCTCTCTCCCAGTGTGTGTCACTTGCACACACAGACCTCTATGCAGCTCCTTTTTTTGTTGGCAAGTGCAGTGGTCGGTTGTCGGTTGTGTGCCAACCCTTCTGTCGTACTCTCTGCCCCCCTTCTACCATCACACGACCTTTTATTCGCCTAGCCCTTTGTGCCTCCTCTCAGCTCATGCACATGTCACCCTTTCATCCCACAACCACACATGGATCCTCTGTTGTCTGCACCCGTGGCTATGCTACAACCTAGTGGTTGGCTACTCTTCAATTGCTTCCTCGGCAGCCTCAGTATGATCCACTCTAGCTCGATCCATAGCCCAACGAATCTGCAACTCGACCTCAGCCTGATCTTCAATAGCTGCACACACAAAGTGTGGTATGTTGTACGGCCCGTACAACGATTGTTGCACAACTGCCATACAATGCAACTTTTTTTTCTCTTCTCTGGATAAAAAACATGCAGCCTGCAAAAAGAAAAATTCCCTGCACTGCAAAAATCATGTCTATGTGCAAATCTGGCTTCCTTCTTCAAAACCGCGGCTCTGATACCATGTTAATGTTTCTAACCCAGCACCCAACAATTGATTCTAAATAAAACTAATTTATTGAATAAGAACACAACTAGGTTTTTAACAAAGCATTACAACATAAGCATAAATACATAAACCAAACACATTGCACACGAGATTTCTGGATAAATTATCCCTGGAAAAACCCCGAAAGGAAAACTAGTACTCTGAGATTTATTATTATTAATCTGGGCTCTAGTCCTCAAATAATGGCCCACCTGAGGAAAATACAATACAGCAAAAAGCTAAGTTGTGCAAACCTCAAAATCATTCATTCGATCTTGTTGGTTGATCGTTATCTCCCTTGCTGCCCCTCTGCTCCTTTCCTCGAACACTGCCCTGCACACTTGGATGAATGTCCTTCTCCACCCAATCTATGAGATCTCACTCTCTCACTTTGTGTGTAGATGTGTGTGTCCTCCTACTTAGGCTACCATATATAACCTTGAGTTCACCCTAAATCCAAAACCGTAGATCTTCAAAGTGATCAACGACTGAGATCTAATCTCACATTCACTTTAGATCTAACGGCTATGATTTAATTTAATTACTAATGCCAAATACTAAGCATTTAATTGCATTAAACTCACTTTATTACAAAAGTGCATTCACTTTATTAATCACTTTATTAAAGTGAATCTCCTAAGTCCTAAGAGACATTAAGGACAACTCCCACGTGTAAACACAAACCGACATGGAAGTACTTGTCTGATGCTACTAAAACATCAACACTCAAAAAATAGAAAGACAATGGTCAGCATTGATGATTAATGATTAACAAAGAGCAAGTCTAGGGTTTCTTTCATGGTTCAAAACAAGGCCCTCAAAACAAAAGTAGTGCAGGCTGCATTCTATATCTCTCTAAAGATTATTCAATTAAAATGAAAGCCGATTTGAGTTCTGGATCCAATAATTTCACAGGATTAATGGCATTAAGATTGCTATTACAATGTGTCAAAGAAAAAAATGTAAGGAATATTCAAGTTCATGGGGATTCTAATTTAGCGATCAAATGGATGAATGGCACTAGATAGCCTTTAAACATTCAATCAAGAGTTTGAGGAATAAGATAAAATCCATGGCAAATACTTTTGAGTTGATCTCGTTCACACATGTATTCAGAGAAAAGAACATGGATGCAGATTTTCTCTCAAAGGAAGGTCAACAAGTAGCTAAGAGGAAGGTGGTTTACGAAGAGCTCAAAAAAGGATTAACATTAGTTTTTCAATCTTTGTATTCCTAAAGGGGATTTGTATGTTTTAGGACAATTCTAAGAGATTATTTTGGCCTGTTAGACATGAACAATTATTTACCTGTTTCGATGCTTTGTAAGAGTGTAATTTCTTTTCTACTTGAATAGAAATGGTGATTTTTTCTTGGGAAAAAAATGTTGTTAATAATAATGCACGAAGCATTTTTACACAATGTTATATAATATATAAATATTAAAATATAAGTTTTAATTACCGATTTATTTTCTTTTGAAGTCTTAATAAATATTTTAAAATTTGACTAAGTATACCATATACATGCATGTGTCAAACCCTAATTACAATAATCCATATCTAGAGATAAATGTTTTCAAACTAATGTGAAATTTCAACTAATTTGTGGGAGGAAGTGACATGGCATTTAAGCAATATGAAATTCCAACTAGTTTGTGGCAAGAGCTTTCCTTAAGTGTAAAACCCTAAGTTTTATTGTGGCTTGATAAGAGGCTCTTGCCCACTTCTGTAGTGATTTGACAAAATGGTGGTGTTACATGCAAGATACCATTGCAGGTATTTCTA
>ML787920.1:89212-114816 GCA_009831015.1 Picea engelmannii | reverse complement strand
ATTGAGGATTAATCAAGTCGGTAATTGTATAAGGACCAAATCCCCTTTTGCGGATTGGTCATCAGACAATTATAATGTGCAGAATAAGAAGTCGGCCCCAGCAGTTATAATGAAAGGGCCAGATTTAATTAAAGGTGGATTTATCCACCCAGTGTGAGAGGTCGGCCCTGCCAGATGGTGACTCTTCACACGTGCTAGGTTGATATAAATAAGAGGCTAGCGCCTCACTTCTATCACACACTTCACTTGCTCATTCTCTTATGAGGCAAGTTGCTATTTCAAGTTGGTGAGAGGAGAAAAGGGTGGCGCATCTCTTGGAGGAGGATTTTTTGTATTGGTTGAGTTATCTCTTGAACATTTGATAAGCTATTTATGATAAGGAAGTTTTTGCTAGGTTTTCTTCCCCTAGAGGGTTTCCCGGGATAAATGTTGTGTCTATTGTGGATGTGTATTTCTCAGTGATCTTGTTCTTATTATGCTCTTATCTTATGAAATGCAAAGAACTATAATAATGGCATAAACATTAACACTAAAATCCCAAGAGATAAGAAATGGAGGGGAATAATGATGGAAAGTGGTAAGTATGCTTAGGAACGGTATGATGGCTCTTTAAGGGAGTTCCTAGTAGCAAACCCATCCCCAAGGAAGACCACATACTAGGAAAAAATGTCAACCACCAAGGTGAAGCAGGGCAAAAGGCATAATGTCCAAGCATATATCATGAAATCTAGAGCAATCTAAGATACAACATACTCAACTGGCTTAAATATTGAAATGATGCTCACCATAATATTGGTTTGTACCTCATGGACCAAGGCCCACTTCCTTCCGGAAGCCAGTTGATGTGGTGGATGCCCTCTGCAAATCTGTGACCATCTGTGGTGGTGAGTGAGTTTTTCATCTGTGCAAAAGGGTATTGTTGGTCACGTAGTCTCTCAGCACTCCATATCTGCAACATGAGGGCCACGAGACATAATCTCCTTAGTTATCCACAAAATGGGGATAACAGGCGATTGACTTGGAAACCCTGTTGGCGAGTCGAAAACCCTACTAGCCCTGTCGGCGGTCGATGGATATTATGGCAGCTGATCCGCTTTTCTTTTCTCCCCGCACCTCCGCCTCTCTCCCAGCGTGTGTCACTTGCGCACACAGACCTCTATGCGGCTCCTCTTTTTATTGGAAAGTGTAGTGGTCGGTTGTTGGTTGTGTGCCAACCCTCCTGTCGTACTCTCTGCCCCCCTTCTACCATCACGCGACCTTCTATTCGCCTAGCCCTTTGTGCCTCCTCTCAGCTCATGCACATGTCACCCTTTCATCCCACAACCACACGTGGATCCTCTGTTGTCTGCACCCGTGGCTATGCTACAACCTAGTGGTTGGCTACTCTTCAATTGCTTCCTCGACAGCCTCAGTATGATCCACTCTAGCTCGATCCATAGCCCAACGGATCTGCAACTCGACCTCAGCCTGATCTTCAATAGCTGCACACACAAAGTGTGGTATGTTCTACGGCTCATACAACAATTATTGTACAACTGCCATACAATGCAACTTTTTTTTCTCTTCTCTGGATAAAAAAACATGCAGCCTGCAAAAAGAAAAAATCCCTGCACTGCAAAAATCATGTCTATGTGCAAATCTAGCTTCCTTCTTCAAAACCGCGACTCTGATACCATGTTAATGTTTCTTACCCAACACCCGACAATTGATTCTAAATAAAACTAATTTATTGAATAAGAGCACAACTAGGTTTTTAACAAAGCATTACAGCATAAGCATAAATACAAAAACCAAACACATTGCACACGAGATTTCTAGGTAAATTATCCCTGGAAAAACCCCGAAAGGAAAACTAGTACTCTGAGATTTATTATTATTAATCTGGGCTCTCGTCCTCAGATAATGGCCCACCTAAGGAAAATACAATACAGCAAATAGCCAAGTTGTGCAAACCTCAAAATCATTCCTTCGATCTTGTTGGTTGATCGTTGTCTCCCTTGCTGCCCCTCTGCTCCTTTCCTCGAACATCGCCCTGCACACTTGGATGAATGTCCTTCTCCACCCAATCAATGAGATCTCACTCTCTCACTTTGTGTGTAAATGTGTGTGTCCTCTTACTTAGGCTACCATTTATAACCTTGAGTTCACCCTAAATCCAAAACCGTAGATCCTCAAAGTGATCAACGACTGAGATATAATCTCACATTCACTTTAGATCTAACGGCTATGATTTAATTTAATTTAATTACTAATGCCAAATACTTAGGCATTTAATTAAATTAAACTCACTTTATTACAAAAGTGCATTCACTTTATTAATCACTTTATTAAAGTGAATCTCCTAAGTCCTAAGAGACATTAAGGACAACTCCCACGTGTAAACACAAACCGACATGGAAGTACTTGTTTGATGCTACTAAAACATCAACACTCAAAAAATAGAAAGACAATGGTCAACGTTGATGATTAATGATTAACAAAGAGCAAGTCTAGGGTTTCTTTCATGGTTCAAAACAAGGCCCTCAAAACAAAAGTAGTGCAGGGTGCATTCTATATCTCTCTAAAGATTATTCAATTAAAATGAAAGCCGATTTGAGTTCTGGATCCAATAATTTCACAGGATCAATGGCATTAAGATTGCTATTACAATGTTGCAAAGAAAAAAATGTAAGGAATATTCAAGTTCATGGGGATTCTAATTTAGCGATCAAATGGATGAATGGCACTAGATAGCCTTTAAACATTCAATCAAGAGTTTGAGGAATAAGATAAAATCCATGGCAAATACTTTTGAGTTGATCTCGTTCACACATGTATTCAGAGAAAAGAACATGGATGCAGATTTTCTCTCAAAGGAAGGTCAACAAGTAGCTAAGAGGAAGGTGGTTTACGAAGAGCTCAAAAAAGGATTAACATTAGTTTTTCAATCTTTGTATTCCTAAAGGGGATTTGTATGTTTTAGGACAATTCTAAGAGATTATTTTGGCCTGTTAGACATGAACAATTATTTACCTGTTTCGATGCTTTGTAAGAGTGTAATTTCTTTTCTACTTGAATAGAAATGGTGATTTTTTCTTGGGAAAAAAATGTTGTTAATAATAATGCACGAAGCATTTTTACACAATGTTATATAATATATAAATATTAAAATATAAGTTTTAATTACCGATTTATTTTCTTTTGAAGTCTTAATAAATATTTTAAAATTTGACTAAGTATACCATATACATGCATGTGTCAAACCCTAATTACAATAATCCATATCTAGAGATAAATGTTTTCAAACTAATGTGAAATTTCAACTAATTTGTGGGAGGAAGTGACATGGCATTTAAGCAATATGAAATTCCAACTAGTTTGTGGCAAGAGCTTTCCTTAAGTGTAAAACCCTAAGTTTTATTGTGGCTTGATAAGAGGCTCTTGCCCACTTCTGTAGTGATTTGACAAAATGGTGGTGTTACATGCAAGATACCATTGCAGGTATTTCTATATGATGTGCAAGGACTCCATGGCACTGATCATTAGATAGAGCTCATAGGATGTTTAAGTTAGTCATACAACTTTCATTATAGGTAAGGTGATTGTCCATTACATAGGCATTCTTTGCACGCTTTTACAGTGAATGAGTAGACATGCATCTATGCTCACTATAACTTATTCGTCGGCATCCATGTGTTGCTCTGGTTATAGTTTTTTCTCATTGCACTAAGACAAGTGGAGTGCTCTACCCCACAATAGGGGTGGGGTATCCATCAACAATGTGTAGACCATGGATTGAATATGGACACTAACACAAACCCATTTAATCATAGGTTCAATGTACTAGTACACTTTGAACTTTGAAGTTGTGAAGCTTGACAATCCATATCTTAAATTCACTCAAATGGACGACGTATTAAATATCAGAAATCAATATTTTTCCAAGGAAATATCAGAAATCAATATTTTTCCAATCCATATCTTAAATTCACTCAAATGGACGACGTATTAAATATCAGAAATCAATATTTTTCCAAGGAAATATCAGAAATCAATATTTTTCCAAGGAAATATATTGAAATCAATATGTGCAAAATCTCTCTTATTTTTAAAAACTAATCATGAGAGAGAGGAAAGCACCACATGACAAAATGGAAAGAAGAACAATTGAGGGGAGAAAAAGGGTTTATGAAAGGAATGGCTTAAGGGGTTTTAGGAAGTGCATAACACGATGGATAGGAGAGCATAGAACAAAAAAGCTCAAAAGAAATCTACAGGTTACAGGTATTAGTCTCAAGGAACCCGTATTAGTCTCAAGGGACCCTTGCATTGTGCATGTATTGTGTAGACAATCAAGTAAGCTCAAACTAATAGAATAATCAAGAGTGATCAATCAAACAAAGGATCTAAGCTAAATGAACCAGTAGTGTGCATGTCAATCCCACTCATAGTTGGGAGTCAACTAATACAAGGCCTGCCAAGGCCAACACTTGTGCGTACTAAAGGAACATAAGAGAAACTTGCATTCTCCTTAACTGAAACTCTGACTTAGTTGTAATCTTGTAGGCATACTACTCAGTATAGCCTAGACTCTCTTTAAAACGCTTTATGCTCAAAACTCAGCACGAAGGAATGATATACTTGAGTTAACACATTCTGTATCTGTCGTAAAATTGTTTGGAGAAGTTGGATCCAAAATTCACCCAGATACAGCGCCTCTGAACTGTGCCCCTTTTGCTTTTTAAATGTCATCAGTATGAGAATGAACTGGACTCTCCAAGGATTTTGGTACTCCAGAACGGTTTGTTTCAATGGTAAAGTTCTTGGCATCTGGCAATATCCTTGTATATACCGCCTGTATACTAAAACTACGGTGTCTCATTATGTAAAGAATCTGCTCCTTGGCCTGCTAAATTCTTGATCATAACAGGTATTTGCAATGAATAATGTTTACAGTAATTGTGATAAGATACCCACTAAATCTGAAATCTTTGTAATCGATATTCTTTAAAATGCGCATCGTTATAATCCACCGAAAACTGAACTTTCAAATGAATATTATTAGAATAGCAATCTAACTAGGCAAGAACAAACTTCTTTTAATTCCCACAATATTCTTCATGCACGCCAACATAAGGCTATGGACCATATCACCCTCCAAGATATATCTTATTGACTGACGAATGTAAGGAATGTGGTAAGTGCAGACGATCAACTCTTGAGAATCAGTTAAGCACATGACTTTAATTGTCTTCTCAATAAATACTTCTTGTGTAGAGAGGCACTCTACGGCGCAGTATGTCCGATGTGATGTTAGATTTCAAATATTTCAAAAAAGTCCACTAAATTAAAAGTTCAATTAAAAAAATAGCTCAATTAATAAAAACAAAAATTACACACTATTATATATATCGCATTTACTATTACTTTAGTATATTAGTGTTACTTTAGTAAATTTACTATTTCTTTAGTTTTTACTATTTACTATTTCTATTACTTTAATATTTGCTATTTACTTTAGTATATTTAATATTACTACCAGTATAGATCTATCTTAACCTGGATCTATCAAGTGTAGAGAAATCAAATTTTTTGAGGTGCAAACTTTTAATCTTTTCTCAAGTTTTACACTCTAAAAAATGTTTATACCTCGAAAGATTTGATCCCTCTCGATGCTTGATAGACCCAAGATTAAGATGAATCTATGCTGGTGTAAATTTGTTTGTAATCAAGAGTTTCCCTTACATATGGTCACCAGTGTAGTCAAAAATTTTGCATAAGTGTAAAATCCACTCTATACACGAAGTATGCTTTCTATAAAGAAAAAGTGCTTAGGAAACTTTTCAAACCTTTTGAGGTAAATAACTGCCCATGGAAAGACCCTTTTGACAGGAAATATGGAAGGAAAGTAAAAACTAGTTTTAGGTTATAATGCTAAATCATTATAAAACTCATCCATGTGACACAAAAAGGCATTGATCTCCTCTAAAATATCTCTGTTATTGATGTGAACACAGTTAGCAGTAATGCAGATACTCACAAGAAGGAAAGTAAGAATGCCAGTAGAAAGGAGGTTGTCGCAATCGTACATGTTGCTCGCTCTATATTGTATCAGCTATTTAAAAGCACAAAATTGGTGAAGAGTGATCATCTTTAACCAAGTCTTCTAGGGTTACAAATAAAAAATACAAAGTTAGGTGTAGGATCATCTTTGACCAACTCTTATAACAGATATTTACAATGAGGTAGATAAAATATAAAATACAAGATGGAGTCTGGACGAACTACAAGACGAACTACAAATATATTAATTCTAGTTATGGGATTCCTTACAGCCATCTCAGTCACATGTTCTCTATATTCACAAAAATTTACTCCAGCTAGTGGGAAAAAAATTATTGAAACCATTCATCACTCAACAGAACAAGAATACATGGCAATGTCCTGCTCCCACGACCAAGCACATTTGATACATACAGCAGAATATAACACGCTAACTCAATAACCCAATGATGAAACAGCAAATTCCAGTACGTCAAATAAATAATAATACCTCAAAGTTCTCCAACAGATAAGAATCTATTAATTTAATAACACTATTAGGTGCTTCAACACAAAAGACCACTTCCATTGCTTTCCTCGTCAATTAAACAGAATTTAGAAATCAGAGTAATCTCCAATTATACTGGCCAAGGGGCAACGCAAACTCATCCAATGATTTGAAGGTGTTCAATAATAAGTGCAAAACAGCTAACAACTGGCTCCTTCAACGGTAGCCTTAAGAATTAAGAGTTTGACCAGCTTATCTAATACAGCACAATCTACTCATTTTGCACCAAAGCATTGTTATCAGCTGACAGCACTTGATAAAATAATGCTCACATCTCTCAAACTGCAACTCTGATTAGAGCATCACCATTCAAATAATCAATTGATAATACTAATAAAAGCAAATACATATTATAATCCTTCCCTCTAAACACGATCTGTCCTCAAACCATATGATGAAAGGATAATATGTTTCAATTGCCACTGCCCCTGATCTGCCAAGACATTTGCCATAGAACCTCCATCCAAACATCATACTTTTCCAGCTACTCTAATGTTAACCTTTCACTCATTCAATAATATCATCGTACAATGCTAGGGCTGAATCTAGAAGATTCTTGCTGCCTAGAAAGACAACCTGACAAGTTGTAAGGTTCTTAGCATTTAGCAGCATCCTGATCCATCTTGCTTGCATACCAACAATATAGACTTTAACCCCTGACAAATAACCATGCTGAAGACCATTCTAATGTATTCTGCATCTACGGAATTTCATGTACGAGACATGGGCAATCAAGAATTTTTTAGTCTTTAAAGAATCTTTACAGAAATAAAATATGGTAGGATGAATAATAGTAATTTTGGTCATAGTTAAAAAAACCTGTGTAATACCATCAGCACACTACAGTAAAGAATAGACTTAGCTATATCTTTGACCTTGATCTGTTTACCGCCATGATAAACTTATAATGCCATGGGTTTTTTACAATACACCCTTATAGTTAGTTGCATTGGCCAACATTTCCTACACTAGCAAATACAGAAGTAAAGATCTGTTTCAAGTTCCACACAAAGAAGTATCTTGCATTCAACTAGCAATGTTCAGCTTCTGCATTGCAACCTCCCTGTTTTCAGTAGCCTGCCTTTTCCACTGTGCTGCAAATGTTTTACATGGCATTGTCATGACAAAAGATATGGTAGAGGTGGGCACCACGTGATTTGAGGAAATAATCCCAGAAATCCACCTGTCTATTTCAAGGCGGAGCGATGGTGACGAGGTGTAGAAGAGACGAGCATGAAAGCGATTGGAAATTTTAATCCTTAGAGTAACCTAATGGTAGTTGGCTATGACTGTTGCGGGACTTACCGATTAATCGGTTAGTCCTTCCCAACGAGTACTTGCAGTGACAAAATAGGCCTGCATGGAAAAAAATGGACACACTTGCAAGTTATTAGAAGAAATTGTGCATCTCCCATTTTCCCAAAAAACACTGCTGACGGACAAATTTCTCACTTATAAGTTTACCTTTTGGGGCACTTTTTGCCCATTTCACTTGTAGGTTTTGTTTACGTAAGGGAAAACTTCAATTTAACATGCTGATATAGGGGAAAAGTTCAGTTTTATCCGACATGTTCTTTTAAGCTTATATTTTTATTTAGTTGGGAAAATCAATCAAATTTTATGCATTTTTTTATTGTTCACTGATATTTTGCGAATCACCAGATTTTTCTTGAGTCGACAATTTCAGACCTGTTCAAGTCATTGCCGAGTCTGAGTTCTGCAACGCTTATCAGTATTCATCAACTCAGTCGATTAAGTTATCAAGAAAAATAACTACTTGTAGACCAAATGCAAGTAACTAGACGGGAAATACATTGAAAATCATGCCCGACCTTCAGAAGCAAATATTTCAAAATTTCAAAAAGGCCAGTAAATACATCGGAACTCATGCCCAAGTTTCAGAAGCAAATATTTCAAATTTTCAAAGAGGCCAGGAAATAAATACATCAGAAATCATGCGCAAATTTTAGAAGCAAATATTTCAAATTTTGAAAAAGGCCATTTTAAAATGAGTATAAATATTGACGAAGATTTCGCCACATCAGTTTAGAATACAAATGGTTTACAAAATCAAACTTGAACCTCAATGAGCTAAGTACAAGCCCAGAAAGGCAAAATTGGCAGCCAAGCCACTCAGAACTGCCAAAAAGGACCTAAAACTACTATGAACGTCCTGTTGAAATATCTTAGAGATGCTCAAGAAGTGCTTACAAATGCTTGGAGTGCCATATCAGCGCCACACCTCAGCTTAGAGGGACTGCATAGATGACATCTGTGGTGATCAAAGTGGACCAGGCCAACACAAATTATGCACTCAAAGAGTGATCAAGTTTGAATAGTTCAATGCATGCCCACCTGATTTCAGTGAGCGAGGCAGTGATCATCCTCGTTCACTATGCCCAAGGCAAACATGTTAGTTTTTGGGTTACTCCAAAAGTGTTTGCACCATGATTGGGTATGCTTCATGAGTTTTGGGGTAAATGGTGTATGTTCAGCCCCTGGATGGTCCAAGATGGATTGGTGCACGGGAGATGGTCCATGATAGATTTGCACAGTGGAGACAGTTTACTCAGTGATTGCTTGACCTCAGGTGGGTGCTTTCTTAGCATTCTTCCCTAGGGCTCTAGAGTTCTCTTGCTTCCTTGTTGGACATCCTTTAGTGTGACTACATGGAGAGGTTCACTTGCTTGGAGTACGCCCTACTTAGGAGGAGGAGCATTGCGCATCTTGGAGGAGGGCATCAAACCCTAGATGGCAAGGGATGGCTTGGATTCCTAGATGGAGGCATGGAGTTGGCTCAGGGACGCTTGGGCCATGACATTGTTCTTGCAGGGGCAGCTGACCCAATGGAGTACATGGCTTAGGAGGAGCGATGGAGTCCATGTGGGCCTAAGATAGAGAGGTGTGGACACAACTTGATTAGCTTCACCATCTTGGAGCTCATATTGTGTACAACATCACCTTGTAGCCTAACATGTGTACCCTTGGAGTGCAGCACTTCACTTGTATAGGCCTACATGAGCTTATTGTAGGTTGCTCATAAGGGCTTCAGCCCACATTGTATTGTTGGCCTCCCTTTTCTCTTATATATATATATATAGAGAGAGAGAGAGAGAGAGTCCTCATTTATAGCATTGTGTTCATTCTTTTTTCACTTGTGTAGAGATGTGACCTAGGAGAGAAGCGCACTAGACACCTTCACTCTCTTGACTCTTAATTGCACTTGCTCTCTCCCGCTCTCTTAGAGTCACTAGGGTTTCATAATCTTTGTGGAGCATCTTGAAGTCTAGGGTTAGGGTTTGAGATTAGAGATTCGTGATAAAACCTTAGGGTATATTTGGTGAAGAAGAGAAGAGGATGTCTAGCATTGGAGATCCTGTTTCAGTGACTCTTGCATGTTGGAGCTCCTTGGTTACGCTAGGGTTTTTCTTGGTTTTCCCTAGATAGGGTTTTAGAGAGATAGTGGATTGTACTAGCCTTGTTATAAGGCTATGGTAGGTACAACAACTTCATCTTATGCTATTAATGAAGTTTTCAGCTGTCCAACACTTGTGTAATTTCCAGATTTGATTTTCAACTCTATATGTTCTTTATGCACTCTTATTTACAGCCATATATTTTTTGTTGATTTGACATAAGTAAAAGGACAATTGTTAAGTGATTTGACATCTAAGTGGAGAATAGAAGGGGTTAATTGCTGTTGTACTGCTGTAAAAGAGTATTTTCAGCCTGGTTATTGGCTGATAAATTGCCCTAAAGGGCTGAAACTTATCCCTTTGGTTTGGTATCTTTTTCCTTGAATTGCCAGGAAGTTTGGGCTGTTTGGAAGTGAAATATTGTACTCTTTCTGCTGCCTTTTTGTACCTTGTTTTACAGCAGCCCTAAGGCTGAAAATTCTCAGGGCTAAGGTCCAAGAAACCTTCTAGTCTGAAGGTGAGATTTCTGTTTTGTATTAAATTTTGAATTCCAAAAAATTTCCACAAAACAGTTAGGGGCTACCTCACTTAATGATTTGATCATTTTCATGTCGTATAAATATGTAATTTGTGCCATAATTCATTGTAAACTCTCTTAGCAGATTCATGGTAGATAGCGAGCTCATAATGAGATAAGAGAGATTCTAGTCTTTGTTCTTTCTTTGTACTTTACAAGGTATGCCCACACGAATGTCATTCCTTCACATGACTTAGGCACGCAGCATTTCTGGCATAACACTACAACCCCATCTCAAATTTGTAGTTACTTATCCGCATTGATCTAGAAAACAATGAGCTTATATCTTGAGTCCTTGATATTGCGCCTTCATGAAATGCTTGTGGATTCATTCTGGTTCCATGGTTAATATTATTAATAATAATCACACATAAAAACAAGTATAAGACATTTGTTTTGTCATTTCATTATTGTTCTACAAACCGTGGTTATCAGGACCAGTGGATTCAGACCAGTTTGGAAGTTGTCCAGTCCGGACCAGTCCTCTAAACTAATTTTGGGCTGATTTGATGACAAACCAGTCCAACCAGTCAGTTCAGCACTAGCTCAACCCGTGCCACTGAGGCGCAAAAAAATAACAAAAGAGGAAAAAGAACTTTCTAGAAGATTCCAAAACCCTAACCTCATCTTATTTAAAGACATTCCCCCCTCTATTCACCCCACACTCTTCTCATTGAGCATTTGTGAATGGTTGAAGATTTCAGAGTTGTATCAAAGAGAGTTGATTCAGAGAGAGATTGGAGCTAATTTGGAGTTCTTTGTGCACTGATTTTGGTGGAGAAAGAATCGACATCAACAGTCAAACCCTCTTTCTCTTTCTTTATAGATTTGCTATTTTCTGTTTTAGGAATTAAGGGTAGTTGTTTTTTTTCCAGTGGGTAGTTTTTTATTTGTGAATTTATTTTCATTGTTAAGAGATTATCATGGCTCCCAAAAAAGATAAGAGACCCTGCAAGGAAACATTGCTAATTGGTTGATGGGAAGATTGTATGCAACCATTGTAATTCCAGAATCAGCGGTGGATACACACATTGAAATGCCACTTAGCACACATACAAGGGCATGTTAAACCACGTCTAAGAGTCCCGGGCTATATAAAATCCCACATGCAAGCTATTGTTGAAGCCCTTCATGTGGAGAAAGCCAAGGAAAAAGAGTTGAAGGATGAGGAAAGAATTGGAGAGGCTCCCGGACATGATAGTGGAAGTGAAAACATTATTTATGAAGCTTCCTCAAATTTCCCTTCATGGGATCCCTTTAGATTTTATCCCTCCAACTCCGCTTGATGACACACCCAAATCAGAGAAGAGAAGATTGACTCCTTTTCTACACCCCACATCACCCCTGACTCTCATCCCACCATTGATAGTAAATGGAGGAAGCAATACAAGGATGCAGTTTCCTAATACATTGCTAGATTGTGGTATGATGCGGATATGCCTTTCAATGTTGACCACTTTCCCTACTATCATCGTGTTAGATACCATCGTTGCATGTGGTTGGGGCTTCAAAGGTCCTAATTTTCAAGATTTGAAAGAGCCACTTTTATAGAATGAAGTCAAACACATAAATGATGACATGACAAAATTTGGAGATCCATGCACCTGAACAGAATGTGCCATCATGTTTGATGGATGCACCCATGGAAATTTCCATTCATAATTAATTTCCTCAAGTCTTGCTCACTAGGAACAATGTTTCATAAATCAATAGATGCATCAAGTGATGTGAAGGATGCATAGTTATTATTTCAGTTTTTGGATAACGAAATTTTGGAGTTAGGGATGGTGAATGTTGTACAAGTCATAACTAATAATGCCTCTAATTATGTTGTTGTCAATATGTTTTGGAGGAGTAACACCACCATATTTTGGAACCCATGCACTGCTTACTACCTAGACCTCATGGTTAAGGATATAGGCAAACTAGATGGTGAATAGGGCTGTAGAGCAAGCCAAAAGCATTACCAAGTACATCTACAGCCACACATAGGTCTTGAACCTTATGAAAAAATACACAAGAGGCAAGGAGCTTGTTAGGCCAACCATCATTCCATTTACAATTAACTTTCTCATGATGTCTCGTTAACTAGAAAAACAACTTGAGGAAGATGTTTCCTTATGATGAATGAAATTCAATTCAGTGGAGCCACAACCCTGATGGGCCAAAGATCTGTGGCAAAGATTATGAGACCTATTTTTGGACTAGAGCATAAGAGATTGCCAAAAACATTGAGACCCTTGTTAGCCCCTTGTTAAGAGTGTTGTTGATGGTGGATGGGGATAAACCACCATGGATTATATTTATGAGGCCATGGAGTGGGCCAAAGAGAAAATAAATGCAACATACAAAGATTAAAAAACAAAAGTATATACTTATTTGGTAAATTATTGATGAGAGATGGAATAAGTAAATCCATCAACTTATACATCCACTTGTGTATTACGAACCCAAGGTAGCATTACACAAAAGACTTTGAAGCAATGGGGAGGTGAAAGATAGATTTACACTACATAGAGCGCATGATCCTGCTCCAAGAGACTAGGATGCTATACACAGTAAGCTCCTAGATTACAATCAAAGTAAAGGTATCTTTGATTTTCCTTGGCTATTCAAAGTAGAACCAAGGACCAACCAACTAAGCAATTTCTAAGTTTTTAATATAGTGTTCATTATTCTAGACATTGGAAAATTCTAGTCAAAGTTTCAAACTCATTTCTCGAATTCTCTAACTTTGTCTTTGAATCTTATCGCAGCTTATTGGTGGAGGAAATTTGGCAACCAATGCCTTGATATGCAAAGTTTTGCAATTCAAATCCTCAGCCAAACATGTAGCGCTTCTGGTTGTCAATGCAATTGAAGTAACTTTGAGTGCATACACACAAAGATGACAAACCATCTGGAACAACAATGCTTGAATGAGTTAGTCTTCATATAGTACAACCTTCAGTTGTTGTGAAACCAATTGTTGAACAAAACCCTTGATGTAGATCCAATTGTCTTGGAGGAGATTGAACCCTCCTTGAAATGGATCATAGAGAGTCAGTGAGCAAGGTTTCCAAATAATGACTTCAGTTGGATGCACTTGGAGCCACTTCCACCACTAGAGGTTTCTAACATTAGTGTTGCACCTGGAGGATCAAGTTGAGAGGTCAACGATACCCATGCATAGGATGTTGATACGGACCCCAATCTAGGATATGATTGTGAGGATATCTACCGATTTGTTTGTACTATATAGTATGATTAGTTTTGGACTCTAAAGGTCATTAAAAATGTATTTTCTTTCAAAACTTCAAATATATGTATCACAAGACATATATCTTGATGAAATTTTGCTATTTTCACCCTTACATGCTATATACATGAGCAAATTTTGCATATTTGGTGTCTAATGGTTCAGAATTACATGGATGTACATGAATATGCTTTTTATTAAAATTTTAGTATTTTAAGTATTTTTTATTCAACCAATTTTTATACCTTTTCTTTTTGATTGGTAAGGGTTCATAATTTTGGGAATTCTCATTCCAGTTCAGATAACCTTGGTACAAACTACACATACATAGGTTTATTTACTGTCTCTCACTCTATTGTTGTGCACCCATTTACTTGTGTGATCTCTCTATTTAGTTTTGCACGTCATTTTAACTATACAAGCTTCTTGCCTACATACTACATATAGTGTTCATCACAATATCCTCGATGTGTTCTCTCGTAGTGCAATGAAGTTATCCATGTTGTAAAGTGCAACACCGAGTCACACTAATAACAAGCCTCTCATAGACTTACCAAATTGTGTGCATGTAGGAGCCTCAATCCCTTCTAGCAACATGATCATTGGTATCAGAGTGCAAACGTTTGACCTATGGGCCCATCTTTCAAAGAACTATTTCAAATTGAGGTGATTTGCAAAGATGCAAAAAATTGAATCCATATCTAGACAAGGTCTAAGTACTAAAACACAAGGTCAATCCAACTCCACCAACAAACCTTTTGACAAACTCGGTGCAACCTAAAATGGAAAGTAACACTAACTCCATATGCTCTGCCAACCTAACACAAGCATTGTGCAGTTAATGATTGATGAAGCGCTACAAAAGCAATGCAAGGAAATCTTTACACGGTTTGCAAATCTATTCAGCCTACAACATCTATTCATTGTTTGGGAACTAGAATTGCTTCAAATTGAAGAATAACCATCACATTCACGTCTTTGAAGGCAAGATCGACGCTAAGGCGTTGCTCAATGAGTGATCTAGCACAATCCAAACCTACTTTGAAATAGATGACTTGTGCAAAGGAAATCAAGCTTGCAACCATGAAAATGTCATTGATCACAAAGGCTTGGTGGGAGGCCCGTAGCCAAGAGTGCAAAGGGCGTGGTTAGTGGAACACTACATGGAGCAACTTCATGAAGGCAATCAATAATAAGTATTACCACTAAGTTGTCATGAAAACCAATATATGAGATGGAAGCAATTGCATCAACACCATAAACAATGATAGACAACTATATGCATGACTTCCATGCTCTTACAACTCATTTGGACATCTAAGAGGATGAACGAACCTTATTCTCAAGTATCGAAGAGGACTACATCAATACATTAATTTCAATCTCAAGTTCCTACAAGTTAATACACTTCGGATGCACACATGTTTGTGCAGAAGATTAAGCAGAAGAATAAGTTCAAGAATTGTGTTAGCCCTCCTAGTGAACAGTAGCGCAATGCTAGGATCATCGAACAAGAAAAACCACAATTTAAACAACATTGTGCAATCTCAACAACAATCTGCCCTCACAAAACAATGCCACACAAGTAGTCAACAACAATGCAAGCAACATAAGTAGATTTGTAAATGGTTGGTAAATAGTGCAACATGCACAAGGTAACCCCACACACCAATGACAAGTGTCATGTGCACTAAGCTCTTTTAGTGTAAAATCTCAATCCACGAATGCAGGATCAAGGTAAGCAAGTAGCAATGCTTGAACCAAAATCCTCTAACATCATTGTCCTCATAGTGCATACAAATTTAGCTCGCTCAAACACAGTTAAATTGGAGGAAGAGAAAGAACACTTGTTCTATAGTCAAATGTGAGTCAATCTGGATCCTCTTCATTTCACTATTGACAATGGGAATTAAAAGAAATTTATCTCCTCAACGATTGCTCAGTGACTCAAACTTGAACCAACACCTCACTTGCAACCATACAACATTGGACGGATCAACTCGAGGCACTATGTGTCACACAACAATGTAGGTTCTAGTACACCATCTATCCATGCAACGATGAAGTCATTTGCAACGGCTTGCCTCCAAACATTTGTGAAATGTTATGTGGGAAGTGATATTTGTGGGAACGCCATGGGATTTAGGAGTTATGTCCTCAAACATCATCCTCCACATCAAAGGAAGGTTGTTTTGCATTCTTGAGGTAAAGCCTAAGATGTAGCTCTCTCTAATTTTCTAAAACAATACCAAAAGTCGATTAGCCACACTTTTGTTGGTGATCAAGCCAACAATCACCCAGAAGATTGTTGTGCCAATCCAAGTCTCCCCTGGTGTGCAACAAGTGCAACAAAAGCCACTAAACATGCTTCTAGAGGAATATGACATCATCAAGGACCCAACAAGAGTTCCCTTATGTTAAATTTGGCAGCATTGACAGTCATTCTCCAATGAGAGGCCATATGGGCCACCCTGAGGCTAGCTAGGGAGATTTGGAGAATCAACCAGTCTGTGAGGTATTGACAAAAGCCAGGGGGAACGTACAACCTCTGTGAGTCAAACCAAAAGTCAGGACAAATGAGATGCTATGTAAGTCTAATACAAAATTCGGGGGGAACGTACAACCTCTGTGAGCATAGACGGACTAGTGCAAAAGTCAGGGGGAACGTACAACCTCTGTGAGCCTAGTCAAGCCTTGTGAGCCATGAGCAAAAGTCAAGGCATCTAGCAAAAGTTAGGTTGAATATAAAATTCCTATGAGCAAGAAACAAACGATATTCTTAATATTGCAAATGATATAAATGTATTGATCTAGTGCGTTGGCACGTGTAACATTATCCACCATGAAGGGAAATTCGAATTGCCTTGTCAAGAGTCGAGTTGTAACTGAAGTCTCAAGTCTAGTTCTATTTTTGAACTAAAGTGTAATGCTGAGTTGTAACTGAGGTCTCAAGTATAGGTCTATTTTCGAACTAAAGTGTAATGTTGAGTTGTAACTAAAGTCTCAAGTCTAGTTCTATTTTTGAACTAAAGTGTAATGTTGAGTTGTAACTGAAGTCTCAAGTCTAGTTCTATTTTCGAACTAAAGTGTAATGCTGAGTTAAGTCAAGCATGCTTTCACACTTCTATTTCGAGCCCTCTCCACTTCTCCATTCCTTTATAAGCAGAGGTTGATCCCCTCTCCTCTACACAATTGTTATGCAGGGTAAAGGTGAAGCATTAAAGGCTGCTATACAGAGGCAAATATCAATCCATTAAAGGCTGCTATACAGAGGCAGCATACCAGTGTTGTAGAGGCGCATATAGAGGCAGCAAACAGTGTTGTAGAAACAGCATACAGAGGCAGCATAACAGTGTTGTACAGAGGTACATATCAGCACTAAAGAGGCAGCCATAACAGTGTTGTACAAAGGTACATATCAGCACTAAAGAGGCAGCCATATCAGTGTTGTAGATCAGCATTTAGAGGCAGCATATAGAGGCGCATATCAGTCAATTAGAGGCAGTTTCAACAGCCCATATCAGAGCTGATATATCTCAGTCTTTGAAAGCAAATAGGATACATCTATATCAGCAAGGTCTCTGTCAAGTCAGAGTCAACTTGGCAATCTCTTTAAGAGCAGAGTTTTCATGGTGGATGTTCGTAAGTGATCTTACATTATTAATGCAATAAAGGAATATCGTTTGTTGGGGTTTTTCTCCCTGTACAGAGTTTCCCCAGGGTATATGTGTTGTTGATGTGCATGCTTACGTATCTACATGATTATTTCTATTCAGTTATGATTCTATATTGTTGAAATGTATTAAGCTGGGATCAAAATGTTGAAGAATTCAAAGAAATAATCCGCATAAATAAATCAAGCTCAAAATTTAACACCTTACACTGCCAAGTCTAAGCACCTTATTGATCATGTTCCCAATGCATCATTACCCAATAGACAACTATACCACAGAACCTTGAATGAGGAAATTTAGTACCAAATATAGGATCTCTTACAAAAAGGACACATTACACAGAGAGATTCTCCCTACGGAAGTCGTGACACTTGGCACTTTTGTATAGCTCAATGTTATCAAAACCAGAACAATGACCAAATTGGAATCAAAACTAGTAGGCATGGAAACAAAAACCGATCAACCAGAAAATACATAAATTATTCAAATTTTGATAAAACAATATATATTAATGTACATCCATGTGAATCCAAACAGTTAGACACAGATACGCAAGTAAGGGTGCATATAACCAAAATAACATAGATTGCAATCCATATCTAAACCAAAATACATAAACAAAGAGGCTCTAAATGGCCTATAGAGTCCAAAAAAAAGGGTTAGGGTATAGGTTTTTAGTTTTATTAGGTTTAGGCTATAGGTTTTTAAGTTTTATTAATTTTTTCGTTTTTTTAAGTTGTCTTGTGAACCTAGTGCTTTTGTATGCCCCTGTATACAACCGACCATTTCTGATTGGAACCATCAGTTCCACCCGGAAAACATCTGGAACCAGTCCTATTGGCCAATTCAATCAGTTTCAGGCCGGTTCTAATAACACTAATCTAAACAACCATTCTGACTTTATTAAGTTCATTGTGGAACTAGAAGAGGATCAAGTCCTGTTGTTTCTGGATGTTCCAATGATCATAAGCATTGATGGTACCATAGCTCATAAGGTGTATGGAAAGTAAACGCACACAGACAAATACCTACATGTGAATTCTCATCACCACCCAAGCCAAAAGATGGGTGTTCTTACCACCCTTATATCTCAAGCCGTAAGGATTCTGACAAAGATCATCTTGAATGAGAAAAGGAGCATTTGCACAAATTCTTTCAATACAATGGATATAATGAAACCCAAATAAACAAAGTTTTCGAAAAAGTAGAGAGGCAACAAAGAACCACTTAAAAGAATAACATAGAGAATGGAGAAGAATGAAAAGTTTTCCTATCTAATATACAAGGCACAACGAATAAAATCACCAGTCTATCGATTAAGAAATAAATCAGTACAACATTCTCCCCTCCAAACAACTTGAAAATCTCCTAAGGCCGGCCAAAGATTCAGTCAACCCATCTCTACAAGGGCATTTAACAAATTCAGACTAGATGAAAATAGAAGATCCATCCAAATAAAAATAAATGAGCACAGTACGGACATCATTCATAATATAACTCAAAAACCAGCAGTTGTTGAACACTCGCATAATACAAAGCATCCCATTAACACTGAAGAAACAAAGATACTCACCAAAATCAATAATTTTTCAAAAATAAGGATTATAAAGGCAATAGAAATAGTGAAAAATCCCAATTGCCTTAGTCAGGACGACAGGCAAATCATTAAACGCACTTGGCTTCCGGTTCTCATTAATGAATGGAATTATTTGGATGGACTAATAAAGGAGGTTCTTCTAGCATAAGAGGATAAGTTGGGCTTGAAGAGAAAGGACATTCATTTGCTGATGTGGCCTTGAGAGGAAAGCTATGGGATATTCTGCATTCATAAGTTAAATAATGGAGGTAATAATCTTCAACACTGTTCTTTTCCTGATGAAAAGTCTCAATTAGTGGGCTCGAAACACGTTCACTCAAGAATATGGAATCTATCACAGAAATCCACACTACAATCCCAATAATGCACACTGCAATTTCTCATCTCATAAAATGTAACAGAATCTCTAGGAAATACTACTTCCGAGAAAGAATAAACAAAGGAAAACTTGGTGACACTGATATCTAAGTTCTAATTGAAGAAATGACCACAATACTAGGTTGGATAGCCAACTTTTTGGGGCAAACAGACCTAGTAACTTCAAATATTAACTCAAGCATGAGTCATGCAGCTGATATAGAGTTTGGCATAGGGCTGGGCTGTGGGCAGAACAAAATATGGAATAAAGGGCACATGCATGAATAGAGCACAATATCAATGTTACAGAAATTGACATTGAAGTTCACTTGTAAATGCACATCTCAAGCAATAATAAGGAAGAAAGCGGAAGTCCATGAATCGATAGAATAAGAGTGCTAACATTCTTGCTCCTTCACCTTATTAATTCAACAAAAATACCAGGGCATGTATCGCAAATTGCTTAAGCCAAATGCATGTTAAATAGATGCAAAACTGTCACTCACCTACAATGCTGTGCTTTTCAATTTTCAAAGCTTCTGCAGAAAAATTGCACAGCTTTATCACTTTGAAATGTTTCTTAGACAGCCATAAGAACCTTTTATGATCCATTGCTCCACAGCTATCAACCAAAAAATTCTGCCAAGCTTTGATACAACTTTGAAGCCGAGATCAACATCTCGGCATACACCAAAACATCCTTATACAACAGTTCAAGATAGGCAATAACTTAAGAGGTATCAGAGATCTACAGGAGTATGAAGTATAGTAAAACGATACTAAAGAACAAGTTTAATAATCAATCCTTCCCAAAATTTTGTTGGATTAACCCAAAGGACAGAATATAGGAAATGACACTCGGACAAAGAACTCAGATTATCCAATGTACAAAGGCTTAAAAAATACAAAAGTCACGAAAACAAAATGCTCCAAACATAAAAGGCCATTTTTTCATGTTAGGCAACAATTCAATAGTTTGAGAGGGTTGAGTAGTGTTTGATTCAGATATCCTGGGAAAGAGCAAACACACCACTTGATTCAATTTAGTGCGCCTTTACAGCAAAAGCAATGCAGACAACCTAAACGCAAATGCAGAACACTTATTATCTGTGGAATTTTTCTAATTCAAGAACAATTACCATTTGTTGGGTAAGCCCTGCATAGGTGGATCCTAACCCCAATGAAAATCATCATCGCAAAACTAAGCAGTCACCCTAATAAAAATAACAATAATACCGGCTAGTTTGCTTAATAATTTATAATGAGTAGATGCCATACCAAATATAGAAAAATGGGCGATGAAAGCAATTGCAAAAAGCAAAGGAATGCAGTGTCGTGACACACGCAGGGAGTAAGAGGCCCGGTTTGGAGAAAGAACGATCTGTAAAAGCAGGCAACTAATAAAATAATGGCTTAAAAGGTTGTCTTGTGACAAGAAACTGTCATTTGCAAGTCGTTACAGCAGTTTTCGAGGCAGTGAGATAAGGACAGAAACAAACATAAATATGCAGCACAGAGTCCCCGTAAAACTTGAAAGGCAAAACCAAATATCTGTAGAAAATGTGACGGGAATAAAGATAAGTTATTGGTACGAGCATGAGAAGAAATTGAAATGCAGTGACAGAAGCTGTCATGCTAGACTATGAACATTTATGAAGAAAAATCCAACCAAGCAATTGATGCAAGATAAGATTGTTCATGAACCTCGATTAAATTCCTTTTGTGCCTGGAAAAAGATCACAATGACTTTACATGCATGACACTAGTCGCCATGCTCAACTCCATGCTTTAAAGCTAAGTTTCAATGGACATGGGTTCCAAGATGGGGAGACAGGGACGGGGACCGAGACAAGGACTGGGGCAGGATTTTTAAAAATCAGAGTGCAGGGGTAACATTGAGGTGCACCACATACAAAATTTTAAATATGTAAAAAATTACAAGTTCGGAAATTCAGAACTAAAATTTATATGAAAAGAATAGAACTTTAAACATAAAATAATTGTTTGACAAGAAGGGACAAACACCATCAATAACCACTCACATAACCAGATCAAAGATTAATATATCGATGTTTTTACATGGTTAAAAACCTCGAAAAGGGAAAGAGTCTACGGCAATATATTAATGCAAAATAAAAATATTTTACAAGAGAGTTTCTCATAATCGATCATCAGCAAAAGACCCTCCATTCTCTTTAAAAGAAGATCATGGACCAATGAAGTGTTAAGCCATGGATCTAGATAGATCTAGCTGTTAATATTAAGGAGAATATGAGCCATCGAATCATTCTATCTCTAAAACATATCGTAACCATCGAATCAGTCTATATAGTCAAATGCATAAAAAGTAGTTGGATAATGACATTTTTATGTAGATGGTAGCCACCACAAACAAAATTTTGCTAAAACATCTACTCAGAAAAAATCTTTCCCTCCTTGTCTGCAGCTATTGGAAACACGAGAAAAAAATACATGACAAAAAAAATCGAGGGTTTCTTTTGCCAAAATAATTGGCCCGATAGTGATGCCCGAGAGATTTTTGTTGGGGCCAACACGTTTTTTTAAAAAAACAAACTGCTTGTCTTTTAGTTTTAAGGCTCTTTTCACCTTTTTGACTGGGGACGAGACGCATCCCCTGGCAAGTGCAACATGGCTTTTGTGTTTGTGGCAGCAACAGATATTAAACTTCATAACCTCAACATGAGGCTGCCACTGCTGATGTGAACCCCTCGTGTCAATCCTCCTTGATTGCAGAGGGAAGCGCAGCCAACATAACTCTAATATTCAGCCCATAAAAATATATTGCTGTCACATTTATAGGAGTCAAACAAAATCTCCACGATTCAAATGAAGGAAACATGTTTTAATAATAAATTACAAAGAAACTGCCAGATGTAGAAGGAAAATGCAAAACACCAAGGAGATTGTATCCATCATGATCCTCTTTAATCACTGATACTGCACTTGAAAAAAGATCAAAAAGGAAATAAAGGTGCTCCTTTTCTAAGAGCTTCACTGGTGATGAAGATGTCTTTAAATGAATTCATCTACAGTATCGTCTAAAAATAACCTAATATCAGGCTCAATGTTCTGCTTCTCAGAAGTTTCTAGTGGCACTCATGTTCCTTTAAAACAGACCACGGTTCCATTTTTCTTGACCTAATTCCAAATGATTAGGGGGACAGGTATATGACTGCTTGAAGTATAACAGAAAGAATTTAAGTGAATGTTGATGAGTTACAGTTTTGTTGATTTTCTGTAATCATTAAGCAGGCCGGATTCCTTATAAATCAATTCACCATGCATAATATATATTTTTGGCTTTGGTAAAATGGAACCTAGTGGGATGATTTCCCTCTAAAATCGCTTAAGAATGTCTCAAAATTTGAATGTTGCTGAGATTTTCTCTAATCTAAGTTAACATTAAAGTTGAGGTATAGAGAACCACAGTAATAGGAGAGTCAAGATGGGCTTCTTAACTTTGGATTTACAATATATATCGTAACCTGATTCCTTGGGAAAATGCCATGACCTTGAAAAGGCCTTCTACTTAGTTCAAACTCTGATTGCCCAGCTTCAACATCAAGGAGATAGATTGAGCAGCATTGGGCAGTTCAAATGTTAGATCATCTTCTTCATTTCTCCTTCATTGCGTTCATAAACAGTCAAAGTTTTTTGGAAACCATGCAGTTTCTTCATTACAAATTGCATACTGGGTGTAGAACTTTTCATCCGACAGCTTACTGAAGGCCTGCAGTCATTTGCAATTAATAAGGAATGCAATATCCACAACAATGTTAATGTGATTTACACAAAGCCATATAGGTGAAACTAGATATAATGAGTTTGTGCACATTATCTGCTCTGTCTAGCAAGTTATGCAAAAAAACAAAGATATCAGTAATTCCCATAATTATAACTTTGTTAGTTGTTTGTTATGTGGGCAAAGAATATCCGAGCAAAAACTACCTGCAATTTTAAAGGAATGGGGCCAAATTATAGTGGCAATGGCTACTTTTCCATATTTTCTGACACCGGAGGAAAACTTGCCTTCCGGTAATATATTTTGAAACCACTATGTCAACTTTAAATAGAGACAAACTTTAGTAGCTACCACCAGTTACAAGTGTTAATGCATTTCTTGTCTAACTTCGAAGAAAATAAGAGAGAAACAGAGAAGAGCTAGAGTGTGCTTTCTTTTCAGCATTGAGATGCCAATATACCCTAACACTATTCAAAAGAATGAAAAGGCAAAAGAATTGACGACCTTCAATATTGATCTCCAGTGTCCATAATTTACAGTCAGTCATATGCTCACCTCAAATAGCAGTTTACAAGTCTCCCTCTGCCAACATAAGCCTAAACCTAAAGCCAAGAAGATGTTCATCCAGTGAAGGAATGAATCATAAGAGCCACGGAACAATTGTCACTTCTATCCAATAATTACCGGTCTGAAGTGACCCCTCTTTTCAAACCCTCAATATCTGCAGCTTGCTGGAGAAAGCGATGGCAACCCAATCAGGCTGAGTGGAGGACCACTGCAACTGCTCGATCTCGGCCCCGGCAGTGTAAGCAAGAATAGGATCGAGGCCGCCATCGACAGGTTTGCTCATGGAGGAGAGATCCCATATGAGGGCTTGCGAGTCGTCTCCAGCAGTGCAGATGTGGCAGGAGCTATGGGGTGCCCAAGCAATAGCATTGACACTGGCCTGGTGCCTCTGGAGCTCTGTAACTGGCAGGGTTGGATATCTGATATCCAAGACTACAACCTTGGGGCTTTCCATGATGATGGTAGCCATGTATCTAGGGTCCTGCTTGTTCCAGCCCAATCTGACCAGGGGAGTTTCAGGCTGAGAGCTCTCATAGATAATTGTGGAGTGCTCCTTGTCCCTCAAATCAAAGACCCTAACAGACCCATCTGCGCTGACAGAGGCAAAAACACCAGCACCCCCCCAGGCAATGTCGTAGACCTCCTTGTCGTGGGCAATCAATTGAGTATCGACGACCTCCTTGTCGATGTCCCAGATGGTGCAGGTAGTGTCGATGCTGGAAGTGCCGATCCTCTTGGGTTCTTGCTCATTCCAATCGAAGGAAGTGAGAGCGCCGCAGAACTCGCTGTTCTTATTGTTGTTCAAGAAGCTCTTCATCTCGACGCGTTCGTCAGAAATGTGCCATATGCGGAGATAGTCAGCGGAGGTGGCCAGGAGGTCGGGCTTCTGGCATTCTTTGTCGGGTATGAACATCATCTTGGTGGGCGGGTACGGGTGGTCGAAGGAAAGCTTGGGGTCGGCCTTGATGTCGCCCCTCTCGTCGTCCAACTGAACGATCTCCACTCTGTTGTTGTAGTGCTCTACGAGGCTCGCTATCCCCAGCCGGTACTTCTTGTCTTTGCGAACACTCCAGTTCATGCCGTATATGTGCCATGGCGCCTCGTATGTGTAGATCTCCGAACGCTTCTGCTGCTCCTCTGAATTCCCCCCATCCCTCTGATCGTTCGCCATTTCTCTCTTGCCTTCACAATACCTACCCTGACAGAAACGCCTGTATGGATAACACGGTTAGCTATATTAGATTCTCCACACAAGCTTAATGTAATATTCCCACCAAATCTTCCACGCAGGGCCAAAATCTGGGTTCCTTCCCACCAGATTTTACATGCCCATGTATTAATTATTAGTAATTCTTCTGGTTTCCTTTTATCCACCCAAGTTCTAACCCCTCAACGTCTCTGGTCAAAATCCACTCTTAACTAACCGCTCCGCTTTTAATCATATCCATTAATGCCACTGTATAACACGATCAAAATTAGTCAAACACGTTGATTCATAAAAACAGATGCATGATGTGGACTTTTGCTATTTATCCAGCATAGACCTAACTTGTCGATCATGAAGCGAAATAAGAAATATAATTATAAATGATTTGGTGTTTGGAAATTAAATGTGGAAATAAATTTATGAAGATTACGTTATGTTATACATTTCATTATGTTAAGTTAAAAACGGTTTCTGTCGGTAAAATTAAAAAATAAATAATATTTAATTTAATCTTGAATTTATTATGAATAAGAGAAATTAAATTTATGTGAGTATCAAAAATTTAATTATATTAGTGTGTATATTATGTAGATTTAACTGTGTGTGACTTTTTAAAAAG
>ML787920.1:58915-76868 GCA_009831015.1 Picea engelmannii | reverse complement strand
AAAAGCAAACAGCTCCGGAATCGAGCTATAGAGCTTGTAAAGGTCCAGTGGACCTGGTACGGTCCTGAGGACGCGACATGGGAGCATGCAGATGTTATGCGGGCAGAGTACCCGCATCTTTTTGAAAAATTTGAAAAGCTTGCAGATGCTATGTAAAGTTGCACTGAGGACAGTGCAAAAATAAGGGGAGGGGATTGTAGTGTCCCCAAGGCTGAGCCCCGATGTAAACCATGATCTGAAAAAGATTGTAAATATGTGTTATAGGCTGGTGAGCCAAGTTTTGTATAAGTCGGTAGGCTTATGTGTTTGATTAGGCCAGAGCGCCTAAGGGTTGAAGGCCAAGGGCCTGGATTTTGTATCTATATGTATGCAGCACATTAATAAAATATAAACACCGCCAGGTGCAGACCGACCACGATGAATGAGTGATGGGGGACTGAGCGTCCACAAAGTGGGCAAGGAACTAGGGGCTGGAAGGTGGGAAAGGGGCTGAGTGATGAGCCTAAGAGCTAAGCCTAGGAGCTTAAGCCTGGGAAGTAATATTTTAATATTATTTAAAAAAAAAAACAAAAGAGACATGTGCATTTCCGTTTATCCTAAGTTCCTGACAAGGGAGGGAACGTGCAAAAGGGGATGTACGCTGTGGTACACATGCAGTTCCCAGGGTGACAAGTGTCAACCCTGGTGCATGCAAATATAATCGCCAAGATGAACCGTGGGAGGGGATCTTTTTCCCATTTCGGACCCGAACCTCTGAGCGTAGAACCGGTACGACCTCTGCCAGAATACCCTGGTTCATCTCTGAAAGCCGAAAAGCTTGTGTTTGTCCTGAAGAAACCGTATACACCCTGTCCAGAACTGTGGAGTCTGTATCTGTCTCTGAGAAAACCCGTGTGCGCATTCCCTGAACGGGAAGCATGTGATGAATTTGAGTGGAAGAATCCGTGTTGGTTCGGGAAAAGCTGAGCTAACCTGTGCGTGGTGTCCCTGTTCCGAAATCATGATCATGAGATCATCCTGTGACTATTGAACCGGTTTGGGAAGCCTTTGTCTGTTTTCCCCGTGGGTTGTTGTGGCCACGCAGTACTGGACTGCGTGAGGCTTGTTGGCTTGAGAGCGACTCCTCCAGGTGAGAGAGTGCGCAGAGGAAGGAGAGAGCTCCTGGAAGGAACCTTGTAGCTGCCATAAAGCCCGGAGACTTCCGGTCCGGTCTGTTCTTGTAACCCAAGGTAAGGGAGACTGGCAGCCGAAGGACTGTCCAGGTGACAGAGAAGGTGCACTCTCTTGGGTGGAACAGGCATGTGGGGAATGAGGGTCTGTGGGCAGTGAGCGTGGGAGATTCCTGGGAGAGCTTTCTTCCTGGTGATTGTGTATGACTGAATTCCCTGTAACCTCAACCTAAGTCTGGATTCCTTGCCCTGGGGTGGAGCTCAGTCCCAGCTCGGGGGTGACCCACTGTTGAGTTGAGGAGCAGTGCGGTCTACGACTGGGAGGTTCGTGGAAGGCCTGCATTTGGTTGGTGGATTTCGCCACTGTTTCAAGATAAGTATTTAATTATGTTCTTATCACATTTCCACATGATTGTGCTGTATATATATTATCATGTTTTCCGCTGTGTTAATGAATTATTGTTAAAAGCTATGGAATGTCTAATTATAGCAGTAATTCATATGTTTTACTCTGAGTTAAATGTGTTTAATTGTGTTAAATGCATGTGCTTACAATGTCTGTATGAATTATGTAAAATTCCATGTATAGAATGGTAATAGAGAGGTTAGGCAACCACGATAGTGAAAAAGGTACACTACACTAAGGGCATGCAAAAAATCTCTGGATTTTTGTGCTGAAACTAACGTTTCCTGAAAAAAATGATTTATGGTCAAGTTTGATCCAACAATCTCCTAATTGAGGCCTTTTTCAGGGTGCCTCTCGTCCCTCTTAAATTCAAGGATAAAAGTAACATTATTTTTCCCATGCCTGGGCTTTCACTGCTCTAAGAGGCCCTCCTTCTATGGTGGGGGAAGAATGATCAATTTTATTTCGAGTATTGGAAGCCATTTTTTTTCAGGAGCTTCTCGTTTTTAATGGGTATAACTCAATCCCCGCCCCTCTCGACCAAGCAAATTCCTTTCCCTCCCCCGAGGTCAGGCCTGAAGAAGTTCCTTCGGAATTCTGTCCAACTCTTACCAACAATTTCCCTTTATAAACAAGTAACTTTGAAATGTTTTTATTTCTTTTGACGAAAGGAATGAGTGAGTCGAGGACTTCACTAAGAGAAGGTTCTTCCATATCCGGTTCACCATAACCTGGTAGAAGTTGAGAGTTCAAATCATTTAAAGGATAGTCAGTCAAAGGGGGCCCGCTATTGACAGTCACAGAAGCATCCAAAGGACAAGAAATCTGAGAGGGAGGCTTAGTGGTAACCTCAGTAACATTAACTGCTACCTCAATTTCAACTAAATTTTGGATGTTAGTCCTAGATGGACTCTCAAAATTCGAACCAGGTTCAACTAAATTAGTACCCTCTTCAGATTTTGGTCTCGAGACCCCGGTAGTAGAAGATCACAGCGAAGCAGAATTTTCTAACGATTCTTTTTCCCAAAATGCAAGTGAAGAATAAAAACCAGGGTAGTGTCGTTTCAACTTACCAATAAGTGTTGTGTCCACGTCCTTCTCCATGCAATTTGAACCTGGGTCAAAGGCGGTGCCTTCACATTCCATCGATTCCAGACCATTCATGTATTCTGGTGGGTCCCTTAGTAACAATGACTCCTCTAAATCCTCCTCAAGTGGTGCTCCATTGCATTTCCAGCACAAATGACCAGTACCCCTACAACGACTGCAACAAAAGGGTAGACCCAGGTAGTCCAATTTTTGTCTCAAGAGTCTACCGCGCCATTCAATATCTATCACCTCCGCCAGTCCACCATGTAGGTCCATTTCAGTTAGAACCCTGGCCACCTTCCTTGAAGAACTTTTCAAAGCTTCAGAATCTACTGCGAGAAATCTCCCCAGAGAGTTCTGAATAGCTTTAAGCGCCTTAGTATTCCAAAAATGAATCGGAAGACCGGGCAAGAGTACCCAGAGATGACAGAACTGGAAGTGTCCAGTCTCTGGGTCAAATGCAACTCTCCAACGCTTAAGAAGTAAGCTACACCCCCCCAAAATCCAAGTCGAGTCCAAGAGTCTGGTAGCGTCCTCAGGAGTTCTACAAATGAACCCGAGCCATCCTTTTGATAGATGGAAGAATTCAAGGCTTTAACCCAGAAGGGTTATCCATCGTTGTTCTATCCATTTCAAAAAGTTACCCTTGCAGAGGTAAGGATAAGCTAACCTACCCACCACTCCGCATAGCGCAAGTCTCGCTGCATCTTCCAGAGCCACGTCAGCTCCAAGAACCATCTTACGCGCCTTTTTGTTCGGCTTCCAGGCTTTTTTCCTTCTAAGTTTTGTTGGTTGTGAAGTGGTGTGTGTGTAAATACCTTGCTTATTATTAAAAGTCTTTCCGGAACTCGGCTCGGTAACTGGAGTAGATGTCCCCTTTACAGTCGGAGCGGATATCTTGTATAATCCTTCCTGACTCTGAGTAAAACCATCACCTATGCACTGCTCTGTCGGAGTATTAACTAACTTCTCTAAACCAACCTCTGGAAGGTAAAATGGCACCTTATTTCGGATAAAAAAACCTAGATGAAGTAGTGTCTTGTCTATCAGGAGGAGACAGAGCAGGTGTCAGTGAGATAGACCTATCACCTGACTTAAGAGCCACTTCACAATTTAATGGAGATGTCAGTGTCTAGCCCCCACATAGTTCGTCTATCTTCAAGAGGAAGCCCTCATCCTGCCACCCCATATCTTCGTCGTCGTTCAATAACTCTGTATCATGAGTAGAAACAAAACTAATGATAATTTTAGCCATGTGTCCTCCACTAAAAAACTAACCGACAGCAGTAGTCAGTTCAACTTCCTAGATAGGAAATAAGGCCCAGTCTATTATCTCCACCGGTGCAAAGGAAAATAAGTAGTTAAAAGGATCATAAATGGAAGGACAATAATAAATAAATCGTTGAAATGCCCTCCACTTGCGAGTAATTGACTAAAACCATTAAAAAGACTTCCAAAACAGTAAAAACTAGAAAAATCCGTTAATAAAGGAGCAATCAATGTCATTCCATGGATTAAATCACTGAACAGTTGTGCGAGGAGTAAATGATGGCTTCTAGACAAGACCTCTAAATAAAAACAAGGCAAGAAAATAAAAGGAACACCCGCTAGAGGGATGAAAGACCAACAAACCAAGAAAGGTCTATGTTATCTAACCCCAACATTAAATCCACTAAAAGAAAACCTTCATGGGTTCTGCCATTGTTGTTCTAGTTTGTCTGTTGGTTCTTGCGCTTTCTCCATTGCAGCCTTATCCTAACAGGGCACATGATTATGTAGGTTACTAAGGAATGAACCTAGCCCATTCAAGTGACTTCTAGCTTAGCATAAAGGAAATGAAAGAATTCGCTTAGCATAAGTGAATTTCGATGGACAAGATGGATTTATTGTCTATGTTGGTTCCACCAATGAATAACATAATTGCAATGTGGAAGAGTAGTTACAACATATTCTAAAATTGTTTAAAAGGAACTATGCTTCCGGATTGAAGTGGTATGTATGTTTTGGACATTTTAATTTGTACATAAGAATATAACATTATTTCAATGAGAATGAAGGTTAGAAATCCATCTAGAATAGTTTATATAGTTGTAATTTTTTATTATTTAAATTAGAAATTTTCATCCAATTATAATAAGAAGACAATACATCTAATTATAATAATAAGATAATTGTTTACTACACAATTAAATGTTTCAATAAAATAATAGAACACAATTCAAACATAGAATACAATTCAATTAAATGTTTAGAAAGATTCAAACATTTATGATATTAATATAAATAAACTTACATCCCTCAGAGTTGTACCATTGCAATTGTTGAGAAGTGAGATCAAGTTATTTGCAGGATGCAAGACCACGACACATGATATCCTGCAATATAGTCAGTTGCAAAGCTTACTCCTAACTACTCCTTTGGGCAATCCTCTCTTGGAATTGGAGGAGCATATTTCTATATATTCTCCACAACACTCTCATAGCAAGCAAACTTCACCATTGTATCTACAAAAATAACTATAATCCACCATGTAAGCTTTTTTTCTAAGTCATTAATCTCTACATAGAAAACAATAATCCACCACCATGTCAGCTTTTTTCTAGGCCATTAATCTCTACATAGTAGAAGTTAGCTTTGCAAATGAACTTACATGGAATCTTGAGTCCCCAAAGAGGAGGCAAAAGGCCCTTATAAAACCTGTAAATTAAACAAACAATCACTCACTTTCTGAGTGAGACTAAAATCAATTATATTATATCAGTTTATAATTTTTTTAATCTGAGATATATAAGGATGCAAAGGGATCGAGCCTTGTTCGGTATAAACTTTTTAAGGTGTGAAAAGAAAGGTTTACATTTTTGGAGATTTGATTTAAAAATTTTTGATCTCTTTTACATTTTTTTAATCCAAATTTAACATAACATTGTTGACTATTTATGAACAAATATTACAATCTCCCCATACCATACTAACTGTATAATAAACCTCCTCTCCACATAGTCATGATTCATGATTTATAAGCCAAATCCATATAGACAACCTAACCCATTAAATATTTCAGCAACCAATATCTCAACAAGAACTTCTAAGAATCCCTTTCTAAAATCAGACTGTGTTCGCACCCAAATTTTGACAGCCTCGAACGGGCACAAAGCTATGTCAGTAATAAACTCTGCAGAAGCAGATCCTGCCAGATAAATTAAGGCCCTATTCTCTTCCACGTTTGTGTATCGGAGTATACCCGAATAAGATAGCTTGAAGAATTCGTATAATCCAAACTTAAAGGCACCTTGAACATTGTACCCTAAGAGGATAGGAAACCATCCTCTGAATAAGGCCCCAACACCATGTTTACTCACTAACTTACCAAATCCACCCCTAATACTCCTATATTTCGATGGATTTGCCTAAAAAAGACAACAACATGAAAACCAAAACCAAAATGTTATTTGCGTGTCAAATAAATAAATTTTAAGATGGCATGCACAGTATTTAAATTTGGCAATATATTATAATGATATTAATGAATATTTGTGCCAAGTTTATGAAATTACTCACAGATTTCACAGTTGTATTAAATAACTCACGTAGGCTAATAAGTTGCAAGTTGAGAATAATGATATTATCCAAGTATCTGTGCCAAATTTATGAAATAAATCACAGATTTCATAGTTGTATTACGTATCAATCCTCTTGAGTAGCATCTAAACTGAACTCAATCAAAACCAATCAGTTGCAACTGCCATAAACAAACATTTAGCTTTGATTAGATCATAGTCCTAGGGTTATAAGGAGTTGCGATCTATCTGTCTCCCAAAACAAATGTGAAGTCCTTCAATTCTATAAACCCTTGATTATAATAAAAAAATGGAAATCTACTAATGCAGCCTTTAACAAGAAGAATATTATTTAGAAACAGTTTATTTACATGGTCTCCTCGTAATCACTCAAGCTCCAAGCTCCATGCCGAATTGCCAACCTTTAGTTGGTTAGAACAAAATAGTAAAATGGAAGAAATCCATCAGTATCCGGGTTTTACTCTCTTGCATCATACAACACCAATAAAAAAACACATAATTGAAGGCAACCAGATACACAAAACCAAAAACTCAAACAAAAATTCTAAAGCGAAAAAAGACAAAGCAATGCGCCATAGAAACAAAAACAAGACTCAAATGAATAGAAAATACCAAAAGCACATAGCCCACTAAAAAGGGTGAAGGCCAAAGAAAAATAAGTTTGGTTGAATATGAGAGAGCTCCTTCCACTGGAAGCACTGTTTCAGACGCTGAGCCCAAGGGCAATAATCATCAGCCAAACTCACCTTTAAGGTGAGCATGTCCTTTGTGAGATGCGGACGACTCCATTACATTTTTATGGCCATCCATACCATATAAGCACGCGGACACCATGTTCCAGCGAATTGTTACCGACAACCATCTCCTTGAAACTCGTTTTCCTCGACGTAGAGTATGTGTGGTGAGTAGGGCTTGATGGAGCAAGGATAGGAAAAGCCTTTGCCTTCCATTGCAGGCTGAAGGAAGGATGGTGGTGCTGCCTCCTCCACCGCCTCTATCACTGCCACTACACTCCACCTTCTTCCTCCACCACCTTTTCGTATCTAAACACAACATCACCAACATTTGGCACTTGTTGATACGTTGCAAACAGATGCACGTGGCACTTGCAAATACGTTGCATACAGATTTGAATTGTTGTCGATACATGTACGTGGAGATTGGTAATATGTTGTGGACAGACAACAAAAGTCTCTAAAAAACCTCCCTTTAAAGAACGCCTTCGTCGTAATTAAGCATAAAAATGGGTTAATTTGGGTTAAGGTAAGTTCTAATGACCATAAATATGGCATACTCAACAAAACTCTGAGTTTAAAAGGGTCGAGAATATTTATAAATGAAGACCTCATTCTAGAAGACCAAGTTGAATTAAGGAAGGAAGTTCAGAAGATAAAAGAAGCCAAGAAGGAAGGACAATGGACAATAATTAGTTAAGGATGAAAAAGCTATTATTGGGGATAGAGACCAAAAATATAATAATACATATGAATTTGGGACACTATGGATCCTCTCTTGGAACTTTCGTGATTTTCCATGGAGCAAAGGACCTATGTTAAGTTGAATCCCAAGTGAAATTGATATTGTATTGTTTGTTGAAACTTGGGAGCATGAATAATCTAAGGTCTGTGTCATGTGGTCAATATGGAATAAGAGATCCTATCACAGAGGGATTGGAAGCATAGCTTATTACATAAAAAGGAACATTTCTCCTCTCATTATACTTCACAAGAAAGACCATTTCAATCAGTACATGTGGATGGAGATTTCATATATTAATGCTAAGAAGATTTATATAGCAATTTGTTATTTTGCACCTATTAATTCTACCATTTTATAAGAAAAACAATCTAGATAAAAACTATTCTTGCAATGGCTTTGAACAAGATATTTACAATCTGATAAATGAAGGTAGTGTCCTCTTGCCATGAGACTTTAATGCTAGAATGGAAAATACTCAAGATATTATTTTAAGCAATGATTCCAACCCAAATCTTTTATGGCTAGATGAAGACCTTGTTTAGCTAGCAGATACAAAAGAAACTCTAGAGACTTGGTCAAGAATTTGTTTGGTACCGAGCTAATCAAGCTTTGTAGTTTTCAAGATCTAATAATCTGCAATGGTCTACTAAAGTCACCAAAATCCAATTAGATGACTTGTATTCATGGGCTTGGTAGCAGTGTCATAGATTATGTGATATATGATATCACTGTATACAACCAAATAGTAAATTTTGACCTCCTAAACTGCCATAAGTCTGACTCTAATTATATACCTTTAACCCTAACTCTAAACTTTGCCATACACAAAAGCCCCATTGAAGAGAATTTTGATAACCAAAAGCACTTGATTTTGGAACAAAAAAAAAGTTGATCTTTTTTTAAAGGATTTAAATAATGAATTAAATCTCCTATCAAATAAGAACAATACTAAAGACATATATCATAATTTTACAACAACCCTTTCTACTTCCATTAACAAGTTCTCTATCGAGGTGTTGTTTAAAAAGGAAAATAGAATGGCCAACCCTTGGTATGATAAAGAGTTTAAGATTTGCTAGAAATGCCACCAGGGATGCTTCTAATGAGCCAAAAAAATCAACAAAGCCCTCATTAAGAAGGGAAAAATGTATTGTATAAATAGAAAGCAAGAGAAGTTTTTGCACCTATCTAAGCTAGATCCTACAAAATTCTAGAGGTAAATTCTGACTCGTAAAACTAAAGAAAATAAGATGACTCCTTTGAGGGACTGGAATTTGTACCTTAAAAATCTTTATGAATTCCCTAGTGTTGTGGACAACATTCAAACCATTTCTACAGAGGAAGAAGTTTTTTTGATAGAAGACATATAACTTGGAGTTAAGTAACTCACAAAAGGGAAAGCTATGGACATCGAAGGCTAACAAGCTGAAAACTTAAAAGTTAGTGAACATATCGTCGTCCCTCACATCCACAAGCTCTTCAATTTAGCAATCAATCGGGACTTCCTTAAACCTTGGACTCAAATCCTCATTGTACCTATAGGACCATTATGATTAGCCCCCTTTTAGCCAAGTTATATGGAATTGTTTTGGAAAAGAAGATCAACATATGGCTAGAAATCCATGGAAAAAGAGCTAAAGGTTAGGCCATATTCAGGGGATATCATTCAACTGTAGACCACCTTGTTATGCTTAGTATCTTTACAAAGAAGTGTCGCAATAATTAAACCAATATCCTATGTTGTTCATTGAATTTACAAAATCTTTTGACACAATGCTTAGTACTAACTTTTGGAATATATTAGAAGAGCTAAAGGTTCCTTTCAATTCGAGAGATGTTACAGTAAAGTTGTACGAGAACGTTGTTTCCAAGTTTAGGAACACTTAGGGTTGGTTGGAAGAAATTAATTGTAATATAGGGGTTAGGCAAGGTTGTCCCCTATCCCCTACCATTTTTTGCATATGCACTGACAAGTTAGAGGGTTGTTTGGAAGAAGCAAAATGCGTTAGCTTGACTCTCGTTGGTATAGTCATAATCCTTCTTATTTATGCCAATGATATTGTTCTTACGGTGAGAAGTCCATGTGATCTCAACAAGCGACTAAAAATTCTCGAGGATTTATGCTTTGGTATGGGTATGACTATTAACACTAACAAAATGAAGGTTGTGATAATTAAATCCAAAAAGATCACTTACACTAATTTCATGCATAACAACAACAACTTGGGGGAAGTGACTTTGTACAAATATCTCAGAATGGATCTTCTTCACAAGCTTAATTGGAACTACAACATTGAGAAAAGGATAAATGGAGGGTGGAAAACTTATTATGGACTTAAAAACAATTGTAAATCAACAAACCTTTTACTATGTGATAATAAGAAACTCTTCTTTCAGACTCTCATCACTCCTATTATAATATATGGTTGTGAAGTTTGGGGCTACAATATCTCTAGAGAATTGTGGAGAAAGATAGAGAAAATCCAAAAGTGTTTTATAACCTATAATCTCAAAATTAAAGGCAATACACCCTATCATATCCTCCTCATAGAAGTGAATCTTTCCCCCATTGAGAGCACGACTATGATTAGGTATCTAAAGTACAAGAACAAGATACACAACATGCAAGACAAGAAGCTCCTTAAAATTGCTTCAAACTCTAGTCAAAACCACCAGTGGCTCAAGCAAGGGTGGCATAAAGAGTCTTGGATAAATCATTAGAGAATAAAGGAAGAGGTCACTCTATAAAATAACTATAATATTACAAATATTGTTACATCTAAATTTAAGGAGAAATTGTAGCGCAATAAAGAATTAGAGGATAAAAGAAAATTAAGATATTATAAGGAGGTGATCAACCATAATCTAGAATATCAAAAGTATATCTCTATTTTGATTAGCATAAAGAAGAAAATCAACTTTGCTAAAATAAGAACAAACTCTCACGAACTCCATAGTGAAACACAGCATTAGAAAATTCTCAAAACACTGTGGGTCAAAACAATTTGTCATGTTTGTGACACTAAAAAGGGTTGAAGATGAAAAACACTTTCTCTTGGAATGTTTTGTGTACACCCACATTAAATCACAATTTCAAAATATTTGTTACAATATTGTCCTTCCTAACATTTTAACTCATAAAAACTATGGTGATTTAGGAATGCTTCTTTTAAAGTTTTTTTAGCACAAAAATAAAATTCTAAAGCAGACCAAGTAATTCCTTACCTTTTGTAAGGTCTAATATACCAAATTTGGTTTCAATGGACGTTGACCACACACACACACATGATGAAGATGTGTTCTTAGCCAATAAAAAACAACTTTAGGTCTTACTCCATGACCAAAAAGCACTTTCAACCTTAATAGTATCCACAAAAAAATCAATATCCCTTATGATCATTATTGAGACTACCTCGAATGAAATCATACACCTTTTAGCAATATTTAACCTCTTGATTGTATACATGAAACCAAATAATATTCCCCATTACAATTTAATTTATTGCTAAAAAAATACATTTTTACATTATAACAAAAACATATAACATTAATAAAAACAATAAAACTTATATATATATATATATATATATATATATAATATTGAATATTATATTATTATATAATTAACACTAAATAAAATTTCAATTTATATTACAAATCTATTCATAACTTAACTTGATAAGAAAGGCTTTATCGTGAAGTAATACTCTATACATGTTCACACAGTGTTGTTTAATCCATATATGGAAGTGTTATTGAAGCTTCCTAATAAGTATCTAGACATATAATTTATGATGATTACATAAGTTTAGAACTTCCAACCATCTTTAATTATGTGAAGTAAGGTTAATGTATTACACAATAAAAAATATTCAAACACGTTATTCATAAGGATTAGATTTGTCATTCACTATATGAATTTTCAAGGTACTTATCTCTTATGAGAATGATCTCAAATTTCTATTTATAAGTTATTAAAAAATAATAATTATATTTTTTAAATTAAAAGGTTAAAATAGATTTATATATTTGTTGATTCGTATTTTTATTTGTAAATTATTAAAAATATATATTATTTTTTAATTAAAAAGTTAAAATAAATTTATATATTTGTTTTATTTTTACTTATACTTATTTGTTATTATTATTATTATTTCTATATCTTAATTTATTTAGATTATATTTTTTCCTCCCCATAAAAAACAATGATTTTATTAAAATAACAAAATTATATAAGTAGATGTATTGTCCAAAAGGGACTTGCCAACTATTGTTGAAGTGTATTCCCATCAAAATCTACCAATATCAACCAACTATATATGTCAACTCATATACAAGTACTAAGATTATGAAAAAAATAGGGTAGTAAACAAGGGAAAATTTTAGAGGCTAAATTTCGCCCATGGGCTAGTTTTCAATGTTTTTTCCAAAACAAAATTCACCAATTTTCATTTTTTCTAAAAGCAATTTGCCCAAATTCTATAGAATAAAATTATTTTACCTTGAAAATCGCTCAAATTTTATAGAAACTATATAAAATCCTTAGAAATTTGAATATTTTTACAAAAATATCTCCAAACATTTTATAGTTTGCATATTAAGGACTAGTAAAATTTGCCAAGGTTTCTACATTTTGTGATAAATTTCCATCCTTAAAATTATCCATGTAGCAAATTGTCCATATAATAATAGAAGTAAATAGTCAAAATTACATCCAAAAGAACCAAGCATTGTAGATTAATATCCCTTGCTATGAAATATTCATAAGTGCCATCCAGTGTCTTTTCAAAGATCTTCCACATGCCTCTATCCATCACTAGATCAACCTTTGAGAGTCTATATGCTTCCTCATTTTGGATTATGTACACATGATTGAAAGGGGTGTGAGTGAAAAATGAAACGATTCTCTAAATGGCCTAAAATAGAGGTTGAAGAGAATAATTTTGAAGAATGGTTGCCCCATTTATGCATTAGATGATTAACATTGAGTCTCCATAAACATTTAATTGGAAAATGTTTTTTTCCTTTACTAGCAAGTGAGTTTGTTTAGAGCCATTAACTCATTGAAGTGAGTTTGTTTAGAGCCATTAACTCATTGAAATTATTAGTAGCTAGATCCAAGCTAGCAAAAAAATAAAAATAAAAAATTATTAAAATTACATTATTTTACCTATAAGTAGAAGTGTAATAAGGACTACCTTCACCATAATGTTGAAGATGCATCTTGGAATTAGGGAAGAATTTATTTTGACGTGACCGTTGAGAGGTTTGAGCAATTGACATAACACCAAAATTATTACTCCCTTTTTCAATATAACTAGCATACCCTCAAAGCGGGGGAATGTAAACGCCCAAGAGAACAATATAGAATATTTTGTTTAAATTTTGTTATAATTATATTATTTCATGACTAGCATTGTAATGGTATATTAAGCATTTCCATGCATAAAGGAGAAGAGGGAATTTTTTTTGCAAAGTAGTTAGGTCAAAGTATGATTGATAGATATTTGTTAGCAAATATTTGACACAATTGCATTTCATGTATAGAAGTATGGACCAAGTCAAACATTGCGTGTATAGAAGTATGATTACAACATAGAAGAATCTAGAAGCTAAGTGACATAGAACATAAGCGTTCTTCTTCTTTTTTTYGTAGTGAGACATAACCAATATTTTTCATTTTTTCATAGCGTTGGAAGGAGAATGATGGTGCTATTCGCATTCCTTCTATAGTAGTAGTGCGTGACATTGYCGTGAAGGTCAAGCCTTGACGTTCAATGTTTCCAATGTCAATGGTAGACCTTGTTAAGGTCATTCCTTGAGATTTATGTATAGTCAATGCCCAGACCATCTTAAGAGGGATTTGTTTCTTGTTACCCCTTTGTATGGGTGGAATTGGTACATGCTTTGGTTGGGTGTGGTCCCATGGAGGGCCAATGTATTTATCAAATGCCACAACAACATATGTTGGCAAATTTGGAGGGCTATTTCATGGTGTATATACAATTTGCACAACTACTCCAAGAGCACCATTGACTAAGCCTGCTTGGACCCATAAATTGCAGGATAGCATAACTCGTTGGCCTATACATAGCAAGACATGTTTTTCCAGTTGGTCATCATCTTGTTGGTGTGCTTCTAAAGCACCAAGTAATTCTGCAACACTTCATGCAATTGGCATATTCAAGGATTGAAGCATGAACTTGTTATGATTGTCCACAAGAATGTTTGTTGAAAAGAGGTGGATTGAAGTGTCAAACCTTTGACATTCTTCGATGGATAAGAATATGTCAGACCTAGACTGAAGGAGGTTCCAATCATCAATTGTTGGTGTAGCATTCTGAATGTTGGTTAACAACTATCGAAAGCGAGACTGGGTGCTAGATATGCCTTGTTGTCAGAATATTGTTTCCAACTTGATTACAATGGTAAAGGTTGTCCATAAGCTCCTTCCTGGAGTTGTGCCTGCATAAAGATGTTTGTCCATTACTGGTGGTAGTTGACCCAAGTCGCCCACAAAGGATTATTGAACGAGAACCAAATGAGCAGTGGTTTCTTTCTGGAAATGCTTCACGCAAGCGACTTTCAATCTGTACAAAAATTTTAGATCCTATGAAGCTCATCTCATCAATTAGAATGTAGTGAATATGTTTCATCTCTTCTTGGAACACTGTAAGGGACTGACCATATAAAGGCCTCATGTCCTTGATAGGAATCCTAAGTCCTGCATGTATAGTGGTTGCATGTATGTTAAAAGCTGCAACTCCAGTAGGAGCAAGAAGCAGTATTGGGATATGGCCAGATGTTGCTTGAGAAGATAGTGCTTCTTTGATGCAGTGTATAAGGTAAGATTTCCCCGTCCCTGCAGTGCCTTGGATGATCATCTTCAATGGTTCTTTTGGTTGTCTTGCTTGAAAGTGTTGGAGGATGATGTCGAATGCACGTTGTTGATGTGTAGAAAATGTAGTGCTGGAAGGAAATATCGGATTGAGTTCTTGTATGACTTCTGCATTCTTTCGCTTATAGTTGATGAAGTTTGGTGCACTTTCTAGTGTATCTTGTGATAATGCGAGCCGATCCCATGGGTGGGAAGTGTCAATCTCTCGAAGTCCCAACATATTAAGAGAAGTGAAGTTGATATTTCCTGTAGGGGCCAACCTTGATAAAGACTGCCATTCATTCATCTCCATGTTTTGTTGTATGGTGATATGGCTATCTTCATCTTCAGAGGATTGCTCAGTAGGAGTGTGCACAGGGTTGCGATGAACATGCCATACATGGTAGTCATTTTTTATGATCTCCCAATTAGCCACAATGTCTTCTTTTGAAAGACATGTATCTTCAGAGAAGGAACAAAAGGGTTTGTATAAAAGTAGCTCACTCCAACAAAAGTCAACAAAGGCATTGGAATATTTGTTTGGTATTGTAGTAAAAAGGGGCCATACATGGACAATTGCGGGGAGGTGTCTTTTTTTCCACTTTTCTTTTTTACGTGCTTGGTTGTATGTCCAGTTTTTTGTAAGGTCAATCAAACATAAAGGGGAAAGAAAAACAGGACGTAGTAGATATGCATCAATGAAATTGGATCCAGATAATAAATTAGGAGAATCATAAGAGACTCGGCATAATATTTGACGACCAACATTGAGTTTGGTGAAGGTACGACTGCATGTGACAAGGGGTAATTTTTGGAGCATATGGTAAGTTTCTTGGGCACTTATGTCTCGGTCTACAATTGCTTCTGAGTGCAAGCATCAATAAGCATTTGAGGCAGGGTCTTCAAGATGTGATGTAGATGCAATTTTGGTCAACATATGGTGGTAGGTCTCAGATCTTCCCTCTACTTTGGAAGCATATTTGGCAATGTATTTTAGAATTGCATAATGAGAGAGGACTGGTTCACAGTCTACATTTTCTCTCCATGTTTGGAGTATGTTAAGATTATGGATGTTTAGGCACTCATCATTGCGTGCCAGGTGATATATCTTTTGACCTAGTTCATCAATGTAGAGTGATGACTCCATTTGTACCTTCCAAGGGAATTTATATCTGCATTCAAGGGTAGACCCTTTTCTACGAAGACGTGTTTTCTCATTGCACTTTGTATGTCTTTGAACTCGATCTAAGAGTTGTTCATAGTCCTCAAGTGGGTTGGAAGCAAATATCTCCTCTGTAGCTAGCAAGCAAGGGTCATCTTGAATGGATTGATGAATAGACATGTGTGTGTCATGGTTTGCTCTAGGATTCCAGGCTGTAACATAGTTATCAAAGAAACTCTTTGCATCATAGATTTGATTTGGGTCTTCCCGATTTAATGTTTCCATGTTTGGAGCACCATCAAGCCATAGAAATCCATGTATATGTGCAGAGCCACGATGTTGCCATTCATACCTACAAAAGGAATATGAAATTATTAGTATAGAGGATATAAATGTATAGGTTGGGGAGAGGTACTTTCAAGTATTATAGAATATGTACCTATACCAATAGTTAGTTGCGTGCATATTTTTTTGAAGTATCTCCTCATGGAATATTGAAAACCTTTTGTGCATGTATGCAGCTACAATGTGGGGGCGGTCAATGACATTTTGAGTACGCCAACATTGGTGGAGCATCGGGTCATGAGGTCTATCCATTTGCATAACGGCATGTAAGTCCGACCATTTTGTGTCGGCTGCACTGAGAGTGAAAAATAAGGTTGGGCATTAAAGTTGTGTTATCATTTTTGTTAGTTCGATCTTGCGCACAGTCCATAATACTCTAGTCCCACGTAGATGTGCTCCAAAGTGCATGACTTGTTCTAGGAGTTTGTCTGCAGGTAGTTCTTTGAGGTGTGCATGCAACTCTTGGATAGTGGTGGGTGTGTTATGAGCTTGGCTTCTCTTCACAAAGAAGGTAGTTGTTGATTGACTTCGATGGCGAATAATCAAATTATAGAGGAAGTATCTGAAACGAGGATGGCTACCAAACCTATTGTCATGGTATCTCATCAAGTGTACTACATAACTATCAATCATGATGTTTTTCATGCGTGGTTGGTGAAGAAGGGCATCCCTAGTGGGGAAAAGAGTAGGAAATTCCATGTCAAATAGACCCTTTGTGTTGTACTCATTGATTGGTGATAGGCCAATTGTCGTCCATTCAATTGTTTCTGGTGGATCATCATTTGTAGTGTCAACAAATGCTCTTATTTTTTCCAGTTCTCGTTGTGTATTAGGCAATCTAAATGCAAAGGAAGACACTAGTTTCTCCTCTTGGACAACAACACTGTTTTCTATATCTATGATATGTGAGTCTTCATTGGGAGAATTGAGAGTTTCTGTAGAGATAGAATGGAGGTGAGAGGAGACATTGGTGCGAGTGGTGGGTAGTGATGCAAGTGAGTTTTGATCAATTTGGACATCATTGTAATATTTGTCATTTTGCATCTTATAGAGCAATGCATTCATGACATGATATTTTGTCACATAGCAATCATAACATTTGCCCTTTCCTCCATGTCTCTTGATGACCAAGATGTCAAGATCTGAAAGGCGATGTGGCATGTGAGTTGCTATTTGAACAATTTGTTGTGGAAAACTGATAGTGTGGCCACTATATTTGTATTGGCCACCCCAAGCATGCCTAGCTTGCAAGATGGGGCTAACTCGAGCAATTAACATTTCCTCAACTTGTGTTAGTATTGACAAGACTGTGGGTTGGTCACCGGGGTCCATATTATTCCATTTGGAGAAACGATGACCATTATTTTCTCTATGACATTGAATACAAATGTGTCCATTTGGAGATGGGCGAGTAGAAATGCCAGGATATGATTCCATACATGCACTACATGTATGTATGTTAGACAAGGCATCAATACGTTTTCAGAAAGATTGGGAAGCATGTGTATGGGGTTGATATTCTAGAACATGTGTTGGCAAGTCCACATGAGGTTGGTTTTGGTTTACATGTGAAGTCTCTCTAAGTCTTTTTAGTTTAGTTTTTTTTTCATCATATTTTATACGACGTTGCTCATTTTTTTGGGTCCTAGATGTAGATAGAGGAGTGGTGTCTGGGCTAGTAGTTTCTATATTAATAGCGTCATTGTTCCATCTGTATCTTCTTTTTTTGTTTATTTCTGTCGCTTGAATTGTATAGAGATGGCGATTGTATAGAGCCTTGCTGGAAAGTTGCATGTGGGAATAATTTATATGAGAAGTATTTGATGTGATTCCTTTTTGAAAGAGAAC
>ML787920.1:29338-39707 GCA_009831015.1 Picea engelmannii | reverse complement strand
GCATAAAGATGCCTAGTCTTGGCTAAACTATTGGGGAATCATGGAAGACACCATTTTGCAGAATAAAGATACTATTAAAAATATCATCATATCAAAATTTAAGGAGAAAATGTGGTGTGATAAAGAGTTAGAGGAAAAAAGAAAATTAAGGTGTTATAAGGATGTAATCAACCCTCTCACTACATGTGGTAAGATGAATTTGTTTGTTTACTAAAAAAAGGAAGACTAATTCCAACCAAAGAAAGATGATTATTAGAAAATATGGTGTGCAAAAGAAACCATGCAACATGATCATTTAACAAAAGACTAAATCCAAGTTTCTAAAAGAAGGTCAAAGTGCGACAAAGAAGAAGAATGTTCCATTCTACAATTATTACAAGTATGGGGGACATTCAAAGTACAAATTTTGGAATCTACATCCAAAGAAATCCTAGAATTCAATTGCACCAAAAGAAGGAGAGACATATATGTTGATACTTGACAATGAAACATTTGTTTGATGATAGCTTCACATCATAACTATGTCAAGAATGAGAAATTTGTCTCCATCAAGATCCAAATCAATAAGGATATCGTGACTACCATATTGATATTGGAAACTAACGATATATCATCTCAAAAGTAGTAATGAAGAAGCATAATTTTCTTACAATCACACATAGTGAACCCTAATTCTTTGGTTTTCTCAATAGAAATAATGACTGGAATGTATAATACAAGTGCAAGGCACAATTCACCATCTAGTTAGTAGATTATAATAATGAAGTAACATTTGATGTTGTTCTATTATACATGTGTAGTCTGATTCTTGGAAATCTATACATGTAAGATTATGATGAAATCTATTGAAGGTGCCTAAACTAGTACATACTTATCAAGAATGATTAAGCTTATGTACGATGGTAGCGTATAAATGTCCAAGATCCTTAGAATTTGTTTTAGTGACTAACTCCAATAGAATAATCAAATCCTTAGGATGATTTATTTTGTTAGTCATATGACCACTAAAGGAGGAGAGATCAACACCTCTAATTAGGTGTGCCAAGATCTCGAGGGATCATCGCATGCACATATAACATGATTAGAGAAGTGGAAAGAGCAGAAGTAGTTGGCCAAATTATTATGGTGCTATTTCAAATTGTTCTAGGAATCACATGAGATGCCTTCAAGATGCATAATCAAGCAACCCATTGGTCTGTAACAAAGAGTTTTCCTATCAAATGAGGCATTGTGCAAGACTTCATTATTGAAAAATCAAGAGATCATGTTTAGGAGTTGTTAGACAAGATCCATATTTGACCCAATGCATCACCTTGTGTATCTACCATTATTCTAATTTGAAATAGGGATTGCACGTGGATAATGTGCATGGACTATTATCTCGTAAATAGAATCACCATCAAGAATTGGTATTTATTTACATACAATGATGACTTAGTAGATAATATTAAGGGATAAAAGTGCTTCAATAATCTTAAGTTGATGTCTGATTACCACTAAATTCATATCAATGTTATGGACATTACTATTAGTAGATATAACTCACACAAGCAAAGGAGCAAATACAAGTATGAAAGTACGAATTTCATGATGTACACTCATATGTATTACTATATATATAATAGTGCAATAGTGTGAGAGAGTGATAAAAAAGCGTTTGCCAAGTATCCAATAGGATATAATGAAGGAATCTTTTATGTGAAATAAGTACAGAAGGAAGCTTCTATAAGAAGGAAGATTCTAAGAAAGTACATAAAGATATGTGAAACACATAAGATTATGCAATAAAATATAATCTCTCTATTATCATAATATTATAGGGAAAACTACTTAAGGACTAAGCAATCAAACCCTTAATGAGTGGGTGAGGCTCATTGATAGATAGAGGGATATATAACCTATCTTTCTCTCCTAAGACTAACATGCATGTTAAAAGTAAATGAGAAGGAAAAAACATAATTCTGGATGGTTGTCCAAAGTATCCAGTAAGTTTTGTTTGAACTTTCTCTAGCTCCAATGCTTCACCGAATAACCTGCACAACCAACCAACAAGAAACACCTTCCTCATTCTTTATCAAACCGATAAAACAAATTGCATAAATAAAGTCTCAACCTAGTTTCCCAAGCAAACTAGAACAATACAAAACCTCATTAATGATGTTTAAGAGATCAATAAACTAGAGATATTTTAGTGGGGGAAATAAGATAGACCTATATTGATATAAAGAGACTTACAAGAAGTATTCTACTTTGAGATTTGTTGTTGTACTCCTAGCTCCAAGACCCAAATTCCTCCTCCTTAGCCACAAGTCTACCTCAGTTAACCAACATGATCTGGGAACTGCATCGTAGCGATATAACTAACTAAATGGCTGAATGGAATCTCACTTGAGATTTGATCACAATATGCAAATAGATGCCCAACTCTAAAAAATGGTAAACTCTCAACCGATAATCCTCACTAAAACTCTCGAGGATAAGGATAATTGTAATTGATTGTCTTTCCTTATCTTTGGTTCTCTTACTTATAGATCCTCGAGGAGAGAATAAAGGGTTTCATGGAATGCATGCTATGCACATTTAATCCATGCACAACTCCACATGAGATTTTTGCTTTTTCCACCTCATATATTTTCATTTTTCCGTGAATATTTATTTTTCATAGCTTTAAGGGGAGGATGAAGGTTTAATATGGTAAACATCTTATCAACCATGTATGATTTATGAGAAATCCATGGAAAAATGTTAATTTCTTAGGAAAACGCATGGCCTTCATGTCCTTTTGAAGAAAAAATATTTTGTGAGCAAATTCATCTTGGTCCAAGTGTGTACTTTTTCTCATTACATCTATATTGACATATTGTTCCAAATAGAGTTATAACATGTGCCCCCTAATGTATGAGGTCAAAAGAGAAATTGATAGATGAAAAACATTACAGATAATGGACATTGATGAGTGGACTAAGGAGGATTTTTGCATACTAAGGAACCAAAAAGTACCTAGAAGAAAACATCAATTGGTAAATATAAATCATCCCTAAGGCAGGCATATCCATGCTCAAATATATCAATAAGAATGAACCAAAAAAATACGTTGTTGATTGATGAAGTATATAGAATTAAATACCATGGCCACAAAAGATGATACACAATGGATCCATTCCATATAGAGTATCATAGCCACAAGAAAACACAAAGTGGATTTGTGTCAGAATATACATCAAGAAAAAACTTAGCACAAATGAATGTACAATCTAGTCTTCAAAGTACTCATCAAGCAGTGGTACAATATCATGCAATCTAGGAGGGAAGAATCGAAACAAGATGCCCTTGGCACAAGGTATTCGATCCAAACTCCGTGATCATACAAATCTATATCATGTGAATAAATGAGATGATGTCGAGCATTGTAGAAATCACTTGATTATTGGTCATTAATGATTACTATTAATAGATGTGAGGGGACCCACCAATAATGAATTTAATGGACCTCAACGTAGACAATACAATCTAGCGAGTGTGAATAAATGAGTTGACGTCGAACATTGGTAGAATTGATTAATAAAGGTTCATAAGGTAAACCCATTTTCAATCGTGAAGAAACCTGCCACTCATGTTTGCATGTGCCAAGGTACTATGAAAGTTCCTAGATGATCCAAGTGGATTTAGGAATGTTAAAAAATTTATTGTCTCAAATGCTAATGAAAATGACATCATTGCATAGATCTCGATGACAGATTTCCAATGCAATTTGAACGACCTCAAATGAACGTCATATGAAGAAGTTATGATGTTCTGAATATTTTAAGCAACAAGCAAAAGTCAAACAAGGCAGGACATGTGGCACCACCATGAGGTGACATGTGACAATGTATGGACACCAATACAAATGCCATGTGGAATCACTAAAAGGATGACAAATGGTAGTATGGCAAGTGACGTGGAAGTACGATAGGTTGACACATGGCAGGTTGACATGTGGTAATACAATAGGTTGACACATGGCAGTACGACAAGTTGACATGTGGTAGTAAGTTGCTGACGTGGTAGATGACAAGTAGCATCGTATATATGATGTGGAAAGCACAATTGTGATGTGGTAGGTGACTGGACTAGTGACGAGGCAACTGATTGGGTGTACAGTGGAAATAACATGGACCAATCATAGAGTTCCACGTGGCACTCTCTGATTGACCAATATTGGATAAGGAGTATCAAATTGGTTGGGTTCGGAGGGGAATCGAAACTGAGACCTTCAGAGGAAGAAACACCATCTTAACCAATTGCACTAATGATATAATCGAATATTCCATTGGGCAGTTTAATATTTAAACTATATTGAATTGTATATACTATAAATAAAGCGTCGACCAGGGTCAACCTCGCGACCTCCGGACCAACCCAACCACTTAACATTATACTCCGACCAACGTGCCAACAACTCCTTGTTAAATGACCACGAGATATTTTCATTTAAGTTTGGATAAGTTCCAATCCAGGTATATAGGGAGTCGGGTGGGGCTCGACCCCTCGACTTCCCTTATATAAACCAAGCTTTGACCACTTGCGCTACATGTGAGTTCATGCCAAGAATCTGAAGAAGTTCCTTTTGACATAGTTTTGTGTGCCAAGTTGGAGAAAATGCATTGATATTTGTGCCAAAGAGTTTCTTTCATTGTTTTTCGTGCCAAGGGTTCACGAGATTTTGAGCCTTTGCGACTCTTTGAGAGAAGTATAGGGTGCTTACAATGAAAAGTTTCATTTTTCTGAGATGAAGCTGATTTTGACACTTATATCTGAGTTTGAGCAATGGATAAGAAGGTCATTATAAAAACATAAGTTGGAGCCATTATTGTAGCAAACATTTGAGCATTAATAGAGCGGTCTCTCATTCATAAGTGGACCTAAAGATGTAGCCCAAGATGGGTGAAATCTGTTATCAACTTGTGTAATTTGCCTTGTTCTTGTTGTTTCTATTTCACTCAATTTTTCGCAAGTTATTCATCATTAATGAGGTTTTGGATAAGTAAGTGAATTCATAAACATTTGCAAATAGTTAAGATGATCTTAATTTTTCGAATCAAGTTGGATGTTAATGTATACTTAAGAAATAATTTAACATCTAAGGATTTTCATATCGAGTTGGTATTAGAGCTAGGTTTGACAAGTGTTTGCAAGTGAGTGCTTACGAGGTCCAAATCCAAGCTAGGTGAAGGAACACTTAAAGACTTCAACCGAGAAATTCAAGAGAATTTTAGAAAAGAGGAATGGCATCCGAAGAAGGAGAAGATCCTAAAATAAGCTTCTAGGCTATGATGGAGGCATTTATTAAGATGAAGACAATGGTGGAAGAATTGACCCATAAGGTTCAAGGAGGAGCCAAAAAATCAGTAAAAGTCGAAGGAGAAGGAGGAGGTGAAAAACCTCAAGCGCCCCCTTCGTCCCCATCATCATCATCATCTTCTTCTGATGAAAGTGAACATTCTTCTCATAAGAAGAGGCCTTCTAAGAAGTCTTCTCATTATCATGATTTTCCTTTATTAAAGTTAGATGTAAAACTTGATTTGTTGATTTATGATGGAGAATTGAATGCATAAACGTTGGACAATTGGATCAAACAAATTGAAGTATATTGCAGGGTACAAAAAATCATGAATGACGCTACAAAAATAAGTTGGCTACTCTTCATCTAGGAGGCACAACCTTCATATGGTGGGAGAGTAAGACACAAACTCATCTCATCCAACAATGTAACAAAATTTCTTCTTGGGATGAATTTATTGATGCATTAAGAAAACAATTTTATCCATTAGATTACATACAAACAACAATAATAGATTGGAAACATCTAAGACAAGGAAAAGGGAAAAATGTTCAAGTATATACACAATAATTTAAGAAGAAAGCTTTGTCTTTAGGAATTCCATTATATACTTGTGAGACTCTTCTTAAATATATTGGTGGTATGAATTCATATCTTCGACATACTATATTGATGTTTAACCCTACTAATATCGTCGAAGTGTCAGTACAAGCTACTCATCTTGAAGCTAGCAAGGGGAAGCATGTGTTTGAGGATAATAATCCACACAAGTTGGAGAAGCAGTCAAAGGGAAAAAGGAAGAGTAAGAAGTTAGATATAGTGAAGAAAGCTAAAGAGATACCTACATGTTCTCACTGCAAGAGGAAAGGACATGAGGAGGCAAAGTGTTGGAAGTTGTATGTAAAGATGTTTAAATGTGAATTTGGAAAAACCTCTCTAGTGTACTTGGGTTATATTGTAGGGAAAGGTCAGTTGAAGATAGATCCCTCAAAGGTGGAAGTCATCGTGAATTGTCCCAAGCCAAACACTGCTATAGAAGTTAGGAGCTTGTTATGGGCAGTACAATACTAGATGAAATTCATTGCTAATTTCTCTTTCATAGCAACTCCTTTGCATGCATTAACAAGTGTCAAACAAGTCTTTCAATGGGGAGGCAAGCAACAAAAATCCTCCAAGACATTGAAAGAGAAAATAAGTACCGCACTAGTTTTGGCTCTGCCATATATGTACCATCCATTTGAAATACAAACCAATGCGAGTGGATATGCCATGGGAGTTGTCTTGATGCAATGAGGTAAATCTATTTGTTACCATTTTGAAACTTTTACTCAAACAATAATTATTTAGCCAACATATGATAAGGAACTGTATGCTTTGGTACACAATGTGAAAAAATGGAAGCATTACTTAATGGGGAAGGAAACAATAGCTCACATAGATTATCAACCATTATAGTATTTGCAATCACAAACTAAGCTACATCAATCAAGACATTTTTGGGTGGATGGGTTTCTTACAACAATTTCCTTTGGTAATTAAGTATAAGAAGGGTATTCATAATAAGGTTGCAGATATGTTATCAAGACTAGTGGTCAATGCATCTATAATATTAAGGCATAATTCTCTAGCTCATGAAAGTTTTGTTGAACAATATGTTAGAGATGATGACTTTAAGGATGTGTATTAAGCTCTAACTCACGATAATCAAAATGAAGAATTGGATTATCATGTGCATGCTAGTTTATTATATAATCTTGGAAATATTTGTATACCTAGGGATAAAAGAGAAAATGTAATTAGGGAATCCCATACATCTCTTATTTATGGTCACTTCGGGGTAGGGAATACAGTAACACAGTTGCAAAGATATTTTTATTGGCCTCGAATGAATGAAACAATTTCCAATTATGTAGAAGGGTGTGTTTTGTGTGCCACAAGTAAACCTAGCAACACAAATTTGGGGTTATATACACCACTTCCAATACCTTCTCAACCATAGGAAAGTGTGTCCATGGATTTTATAGGGGGTTTGCCGATGTCCAAAACATGTCATGATTACTTGTATGTCATGGTGGATAGGTTCAGTAAGATGTGTATCTTAATTCCTTGCAAGAAGCAAGTGATAGCTAAACAAACAACATAATTATTCTTTGCTAATGTTTGGGTTCATTTTGGGCTGCCTACATCTATTATATCTGATTGAGACTCTTTATTCTTGGGGAAGTTTTGGTCTAGTTTGTGGGAGTTAATGGACACTAAATTAAAGAAGAGCAATTCATTTCATTTGCAAAAATATGGACAGACAGAGGTGGTGAACATGAGAGTGGTGCATTTTTTTACGAGGGTACTGCAGTAAACATCCTAAGTTGTGGGATGAACAATTGCACTATGTACAACATGCTTATAATCATGCCATGGATTCTTCTACTCGGAGATCTCCTTTTAAAACATGTTTGGGATACTTGCCTAAATCACCTATCGATTTTTCTTTTGGAGAAGCGTTCAAAGAGGATGGACAGGATGATGCTGACAAAGCTAAGAGGTTCATTCAAAACATCCAACATGTGCATCAAGCAGTACATGAAAAATTGGAGAATAGCCAAGACAAGTACAAGGTGAGGCATGACAAGCATCGATTTGATCATCAATTCCAATTTGGTGATAAATTATGGTTACATATAAACAAGGACAAAATAAAGGGTGAAGGTAAAAAGATCAAACCAATCCGGTATGGTCCATTTGATATTTTGGAGAAGATTGATACTAACACCTTTCATCTAGATCTACCATCTTATATGCAAATGTATTCAGTGGTGAATGTTGATAATTTGAAACTCTATGATCCTCCTATGAATATGGATAAAGATGAAGGTGTTCACGTTCTGACAGTTGATGATTTTTCTCCCGAGTACTTAGATGAACTGCAGGAAGATGTTATCCTTGACATAAGGATCAAGACTTCACAATGGGGTGATGTGGATTATATTCCAATTGGTCTTAAAGGGGTAAAACCAAGAAAAACAAGATGGACCGAGATCAAGAAATTTAGGGAGCTTTATCCTCACTTAGTTGCTGAGTAATCCAGACTTTTGGTGGTCCAAAAGGCTTCCAGTGGGGAGGAATGATTCAGGTGGATCTAGGAATGCTAAAAAATTGGTTGTCTCAAATTCTAATGAAAATGAATTCATTGCATAGATCTCGACGAGATATTTCCAATGCAATTTGAATGGCCTCAAACGAACGTTGAATGAAGAAGCTATGATGTTTTGAATATTTTGACCAACATGCAAAAGTCAAACATGTAATGACACATGGCACCACCAGGAGGTGACACATGACACTATATGGACACCGTATGGATGCCATGTGGCATCACTAAAAGGATGACACGTGGTAGTACGATGGGTGATGTGGCAGTACCACAGGTTGACACTTGGTAGTACAACATATTGACATGTGGCAGTACGACATGTTGATACGTGGCAGTACGACAAGTTGACACATGGTAGTATGGAGCTAATGTGGCATATGACAGGTGGAATCATACAAATGACTTGGCAAGAACAATTATGACATGGTAGGTGACTAGATCAGTGATGAGGCAACGGACTAAGTGTATATTGGAAATGACGTGGACCAATCAGAGAGTGCCAAATATGAGAGTGCCATGTGGCACTCTTCAATTGGCCAATATTGGCTAAGGAGTATCAAAATTGGTTGGGTTTGGAGGGGAATCGAAACTGAGACCTCTGATAGAAGAAAAAACCATCTTAACCAATTGCACTAACGATATAATCAAATATTCCATTGGGCGGTTTAATATTTAAACAATATTGAATTGTATATGCTATAAATAAAGTGTCGATCGGGGTCGACACCATGACCTCCTGACCGACCCCGCAACCTCTGGACTGACCCAACCACTTAACATTATTCTTCGACCAACATGCCAACAACGCTCCTTGTTAAACGACCACAAGATATTTGTATTTAAGTTTGGATAAGTGCCAATCCATATATATAGGGAGTCGGGTGGGGCTTGACCCCACCGTGACTTCCCCTATATAAACCAAGCTCCAACCACTTGCAATACATGTGAGTTCATGCCAAGAATTCAAATGAGTTCCTTTTGACATAGTTTTGTGTGCCAAGTTGGAGCAAATGCATTGAGATTCACGCGAGAGAGTTTCTTGCATTGTTTTGCGTGCCAAGGGTTCAAGAGATTTTGAGCCTTGGGGACTCTTTGAGAGAAGTATAGGGTGTTTATAGTCAAAAGTTTCATTTTTTCGAGACAAAGCTGATTTTGACACTACTATCTAAGTTTGAAAAACGGATAAGAAGGTCATTGTAAGAACATAAGTTGGAGCCATTATCATATCAAGCATTTGAGCATTAATAGAGTGGTCTCTCATTTGGAAGGACCCAAAGACGTAGCCCAAGATGGGTGAACTCCGTTATCAACTTGCGTAATGTGCCTTGCTCTTGTTTTTTCTATTTTACTCAGTTTCTCGCAAGTTATTCATCATTAATGAGGTTTTGGATAATTAAGTGAATTCATATGTTTATTTGCAAATAGTCAAGACGATCTTAATTTTTCGACAGGTTGGATGTTAATCTGTACTTTAGATATAATTTAAGATCTAAGGATTTCCGAATCAAGTTGGTATCAGAGAGGTTTGACAAGTGTTTGCAAGTGAATGCTTATGAGATCTAAATCCAAGCGAGGTGAAGGAACACTTGAAGACTTCAACCCAGAAATTCAAAGAAAATTTTAGAAAAGAGGAATGGTATCCGAAGAAGGAGAATATCCTAAAATAAGATTCGAGGCTATGACAGAGGTATTTATCAATAGGAAGAAAATGGTGGAAGAACTTACCTGTAAGGTTCAAGGAGGAGCTGAAAAATTGGTAAAAGCCGAAGGAGGTTTTGTGAAAATTGGTAAAAGTACTCTTGGGCAGAGGTTTTGTGAAAATGTCTGCAATCTGTTCTTTGGTGTCTACATACATTATTTTGACCACCTTCTGGGTAACCTGATCTCTCAGAAAA